>PVHT020000178.1:8183717-8296949 GCA_004024745.2 Catagonus wagneri
GACTGAGGGGAAAGTCAACCTCATGCATTATCCCGGCCCGCCACGTACTCTGTCGAGTTATGCAGATGTTTTGGGGTTTCACACGGCATCAAGGCTCCAGAGTTCACAACGGTCACCTCTAAGATGACGGCCCTCGTCCCGACCTGTGACATCTCTTCACGCCTAGACACTCTGTGGCTCAGTGTCACCCTTTAGGGAGAGGAAACAGGCAGAGCAGGGAGGCCAAGGACCAGACTTCCTCCCGGAGCTCCGCCAGGGAACAAGGCTTCTGAGCCTTGTTCCCAGCCTAGAGATGCTCCAGTTCTCTCTCTTTTTTTTTTTTTTTTTTGGCTTTTTGCCTTTATCTAGAGCCGCACCCACGGCATATGGAGGTTCCCAGGCTAGGGGTCCAATCAGAGCTTCGCCACAGCAACGCGGGATCCGAGCCGCGTCTGTGACCTACACCACAGCTCACGGCCACGCCGGATCCTTAACCGACTGAGCAAGGCCAGGGATCGAACCCGCAACCTCATGGTCCTTAGTCGGATTTGTTAACCACTGCGCCACGACGGGAACTCCAAGAGCTGCTCCCATTCTTACCTCAAGGAAAATAACCAGAGGTCAGTGGGACCAGGAGGTCGCCTGGCCAGGAGCATTAACCGCCCTGTCGCCAGCTGCTTCAGGTGCCAGGCAGGCTCTCCTGGGGGAAGAGGGCAGGATTTGCACAGTCTCTGGGCTCCTGTGCCTTTCCACCCCAGCCCCTCCGCCTTGGTATAGACAGCCACTGCTGGGGGCTTTGCACACGGAGGTGGGAAAGCAGCCGGAGCGTGGGTACCATCTGTTCAGGCGAGCCGAGCATGCGCACTGGGAATACCAGTTGCCCGAGGGAGCTGCATCCCAGCAAGAGTGGGGGCCTCCAGGGACCCCAGCTTATCTCACATCTGACTGACAGGCAGCGTTGTGAAAGCTGGCAGTTATTGTGCTAATAAGTACAAGCCAGTCCCTGGGCTAAGCGTGTAACATACACCACTTCGCTGAATCTTCATAACCTCGCTGGGAGGTACAGGCTATTATTACTATCACCCTTGAGATTAAAAACAAGGAAATGGAGGCAGAGATATTCAGTGACTTGCTCCAGCTCTTGACTCCGCAGGCTGTGCTCCCGACAGGGGTCCCTGGGGGGCCACACCCGGTGCTCAATGGGATTGGTGCGTTTGGGCCTTGGGCAGGGCGGGCATACAGGTCTCCACGTGTCCTTTGGGTCACTTTCTCCTCATATCGCCTTCTCTGTTTTTATTCTTGCCTCCTTCTCTGACCTGGTTCTTCCTTTTTCTCTCCGTCATTCCCAAAGCGGTGTGAAAATGTCACGTGCCTCTGCTTTTCATAGGACCCTCAATCCTGGGTCTGATCACCCTTCCAGCCTCCATCCTCTCCAATTACAGGAAAGTCCCAGGCAACAGGACTGTTTCCTGGCTGATGAGAATTTTGTTCTGTTGGCTGATTTTTTTTTTGTCTTTTTGCCTTATCTAGAGCCACACTTGTGGCATATGGAGGTTCCCAAGCTAGAGGTCTAATCGGAGCTGTAGCTGCCGGCCTTCGCCACAGCCACAGCAACACGGGATCCGAGCAGCGTCTGTGACCTACACCACAGCTCATGACAACGTCGGATCCTTAACCCACTGAGCAAGGCCAGGGATCGAACCCGCAACCTCATGGTTCCTAGTCGGATTCGTTAACCACTGAGCCATGATGGGAACTCCCTGGCTGGTTTTGTTAAACCGGCCAAAACCCTGCCAATGCAGGGCATCCATCCCATGAGATTTTATATTCTGGTTGTTTGGGGAAAGCAGGTCCTTGCCATGCCTCTGCAGCACTGAGGTCTCTGTTCAGTGCTCAGTTTGTACAAAATGCTCCACGTGGCGGGCTGAACGGGCAAAGCTGATGGGTGTGGCTGTGCACTGTGGCTGCAAGAGGTCTGAGGATGAAACTTGTCAGTTGGGGAGCCCTTCCTCCTCACAGAGAGGCCACTGAATCACATGCTATACACTCATTAGGCCATTGCACCTAATGTGGCCAGCAAAGCATCAGACCCATTGCGTGAACTGCTAGATTCCTCCAAAGAATCTTCTATTTTCAGACCACATTTGGAGCAAGGCAAGGAGTTTCTCCGCCTTTGGAGCTGAAAAGAAGCTGCTTGGGTTTGCTGCTTCCTTATGTGGGATTAGCTTGGCTCTTCCTCATTTCCAATGGAAGGAACCAGGCCGGGGCCATCACACGTGACTAAGAGCAGACAATACCCCAGATGAATATAGATGAAAAAAATCCTCCCCCAAAATATTAACCATCTGAATCCAACAATGCATTAAAAGGATCATAATACCTCAACATAATAAAGGCCTTATTTGACAAGACCACACTCAATGGTAAAAAGCTGTAAGCTTGTCCTTTACAATCAGGAACAAGAAAAAGATGCTCATTCTCACCACTATTATTCAACGCAGTATTGGAAGTCCTAGCTAGAACAATGAGGCAAGAAAAAGAAATGAAAGGCATTCAAATTGGAAAGAAAAAAGCAAAACTGTCACTATTTGCAGATGACATGTTATTATATATAGAAGACTTCTGCACAGCAAAGGAAACCATCAATAAAATGAAAAAGCAACCTACCAAATGGGAGAAAATATTTAAAATCATGTATCTCTTAAGGATAAAAAATATATAAGACTCACACGACTTAATAGTAAAAAATAAGTAAACAGTGGGCAGAAGATATGAACAGACATTCTCCCAAAAACCTGTAGATGACCAATGGATACATGAAAAGGTGCTAAACATCATTAATCCCTGGGAAAATGCAAATCCAAATCACACCAAGATAACACTTCACGCCTGTCAGAATGGCTATTAACAAAAGGGCTAGAAACAGCAAGAAAGAGAAGCCTTGTACACTACTGGAAGAATGTAAATCTGTACAACCACTGTGGGAAACAGCATGGAGGCTTTTCAAGAAATTAAAAAGAGAATTATCCTATGATCCAACAATTCAACTTCTGGGTGTTTATCCTCCCCACAAATGAAAACATTAACTTGGAAAAATATGTACATCTTACGTTCATTGCAACATTATCTATAATAGCCAAGACACATTAGCAATCTGTGTCTATCAATGGATGACTAAATAAAGAAGATAGATATGTCTATATACAGATACGATGCAGAATATTATTCACCCATGAAAAAGGGAATCTTGCTATTCGTGAATGAACCTTGAGTGTATTAAATGAAATAAGACAGAGGAAGACAAATAGTGTATAATCTCACTTACATGCGGAATCTAAAGAAACAAGCCAAACTCATAAATACAGAGGACAGACTGGTGGTTGTCAGAGACAGGGGATGGGGTGGGTGGGTATAATGGGTGAAGGGGGTCAAAAGACACAGTCTTTCTGGAGTTCCCATCGTGGCTCAGCGGAAACGAATTTGACTGGCATCCACTAGGATGCAGGTTCGATCCCTGGCCTCGCTCAGTGGGTTAAGGATCCTGCATTGCCGTGAGCTGTGGGTAGGTCGCAGACATGGTTTGGATCTGGCCTTGCTGTGGCTGTGGTGTAGGCTGGCAGCTACAGCTCTGATTGGACCCCTAGCCCGGGAACCGACACATGCCGTGGGTGTGTTCCTAAAAAGCCAAAAAAAAAGAAAAAAAGTTCTCATCGTAAGAAAAAATATTCTGTAGCTATATATGGTGACATATTGTGGTGATCATTTCCTAATATATACCAATATCAAATCATTATGTTGCTGTGAACGGGAGACTGACACATGCCATCTACCTCTACACCAGTTGAATCAGGAGCCACTGCAGCTTCTGACCTTCAACACCCTCTGAACAGAGCTCAGGAGGCAGGCACTCTGTGCTCTGGGAAAACTGGCAGAACAGGTCTTCAGATAGTTAGATATTTTCAGAAGGTCTTACGAGCTCAAGTTTTGCATCTCCTCACGTCTAGAAAAGCACTAAAATCCTCCTTGGTAACGTCTGCTCCTTGTGACTAGCAGTAACCTTCACAAGACTAGCGCTGACCTTCTGCAAAGTGTGTGCTTGATTTCGTGGCTCTCCGCCCTTCATCAAAATCACATATAGCCTGATCTTCCCGTCTCTGGTTTTTCAGAGCTCTCTGAAATGCTGCCCTCTGGGACCTAGTCCTCATTTTGCCCCAAATAAAACATAACTCTCAACTTTTAGGATGCTCTCTCTCTCTTTTTTATTTAAAGGGCTGCACTCCCGGCATATGGAGTTTCCAAGGCTAGGGGTCCAGTTGGAGCTACAGCTGCCGGCCTACTTCACAGCCACAGCAAATCGGGATCTGAGCCACGTCTGCGACCTGCACCAGCGCTCCTAGCAACGCTGGATCCCCAATCCAATGAGCGAGGCCAGGGAGCATCGTCATCCTCAGGTTTATTTCTGCTGTGCCGCAAGGGGAACGCCTGCGTATTTTTGGAAGTGGACATTGTGAACCTGAAACTAACATAATGCTGTGTGTCAATGATTCCTCGATTTAACAAAAGACTGGGGGCAGAGAGATGGTATGGGAGGGACGCTAAGCAACAGCACTGGAGTAGGGCTCCAGAGGCCAGGGGGAACTGCCCCAGCCCTGCCCCGGCTAAGAGACGTGTGTCTGTGATATTAGGATGTTAATATGCAGCTCACACTATAGTAGCTCCAGTTAAATCAGGAGCTTCAAACTCAGAGCCTGAGGTGGCCAGATGTGGAGCATAAATACCGTAGGGGGCTAGGACTTAGACAGCAATGCTGGACTGCTTGTGAGCTATGCAGGCTCCACCCAGCGATTGTCTTCTGAGAATTGCAGGAGTCCAACACTACGGCCGCATAAACACACTCCAGGCGGAGCCAGGGGTCACAAGGCTGTGACCTCTAGAAATAACCCTTTTATTCCTATTTGGAATTGCTTCGTACCCTCAGGGGTCCCAAAGCGTCCGCTGTCACAGCTGGACAGAGGGTAAGAGGAGGACACCTTGGAGGGGAGGATGGAAGTTGGGAGCTGTGTGTGTGATCCAAGCACCCAACCCGGAGTGCATTATCTGGGGGAGGGGGGAACGGGGACGGGGACGGTCTAGGCAGACAGGTCTGATTGACAAGGGGATCTCGCCAGAGAGGCAGCTGCGCCTCTGGGGAGGCTGTGGGGCAGCCCTGCCCCGGGGTGGCTTTCACTGCTGGAGCTATTCATTAATATGGGTTCACAGCCTCCAGCGGACGGCTTCCAGCCATTTGTTTGCTTGTCAAGACGGGTGTTGCTCCCTGCCAGGCAGCCGGGAGCTGACATTAATATTTTTATCAGCCTGACTTTGGGAGGTCAGCTGGGATTATTACAGATGACATCTCCTTGATTTGAGCAAATAGAATTGATTAAAATGTGCTGAATCAGAAACTGCAGCGGAACAGTTCAAAGCTGCAGTGCTTTACAGGCTAGGATCACATCCGATCACCTCACTGGGAAGGACTGTTTCAGACCGGAAGACTGGAGATCTGTGCTGCCCTGCAGTTCCAGAGAAGTGATGGAAGGCTGCAGCAGTGGCTTTTTAGGATTATCCTCCTGTCAGGTGCAGGCTCGGTGGGTGTGACAAAGGGCTTTTTCTCATTTTTTTTTTTTTGTTTTTAGTCTTTAAAAACTTGTGCTTTTTATGAATCCAAAGGTACACAAAGTATGTGTGATGGTTAGTTTTATGCATCAACTTGACTGGGCCACAGGGTGCCCGGATCTTTGCTCAAATGTGGTGAATGAGCGTGTCTATAGGGTGTTTTTGGATGAGATAATATTTGAACCTAGACCGAGTAAAGCAGATTGTCTTCCCCAGTGTGGGTGGCCTTCCTCCAGTCCATTGAAGGCTTGAAGAGAACAAAAGGCTGAGTATGAAAGACTCCTTGCCCTCTGCCTGACTGTCTTTGAGCTGGGACATCGGTCTTCTGGCTTCAGACTTGGACAGGAACTAAACCGTTGGCTCTTCTGGGTCGGGACCTCTCAGTCTCCATAATTGTGAGCCAATTCCTTCTTCTCTCTGTCTCTGATTTTATGTATATTTAACACACACATCCTATTGGTCCGTCTCTTTGGAGAATGCAGACTAGTACAGAGTATATGTACAAAGGGTGGGAAAAAAACGATCAAATCCACCAAGAATCAAAGTTCTGGAAGCTCCTTATATGGGTGGCTTTAGAAATGCATCTACTCTTTGAGACAATCTACATTTCACGCGTGGAAGACCCGAGATCCAGAGAGGGAAAGGGCCTTGACCTTGCCAAGTACCCAGGTGCTGTGTGTGTGTGTGTGTGTGTGTGTGTTATGTGTGTGGTGAGAGCACTCAAAAATCAGCCCTGTTGGCAAATTTCAAGTATAAAACACAGTCCTGTTAACTATGATCATGTTGCAATCCGTTAGATCTCCAGCGCTTATTATCTTGCAGAACTGAAACTAGGGACTCTTTGACCAGTTCCGCTCCCGGCAAATACCACGTGATCCCACTAATATATGCATCTAAAATAGTCAGACTTACTGAAGAGAGAGTACAATGGTAGTTGCCACCTATGGAATGGGAGAAAATTTTTACCAGGCGCTTTCTTGATGACTGAGCTCCCTGGGACTGGCCTTGTGTTTTTCCAGCCACACACACACACACACACACACACACACACACACACACCCCTAAAAACTTGGTGGATAACACCACATCACTTGCTGTGTGTCAGGCACTGTGCTAAATGTTTGAAATGGATTAGCACATCTAAGCTTCAAAATGATTCTATGACGTATAGTTAATCTTGTCCCTCTTTTTTTTTTTAACTTTTTACTTAAACGATTTTTTATTTTTTTCCATTATAGCTGGTTTACGGTGTTCTGTCAATTTTCTGCTCTACAGCAAGGTGACCCAGTCACACATACATATGTACCTTCTTTTTCTCACATTATCCTCCATCATAAGTGACTAGATATAGTTCCCAATTGTGTCCTTCTTTATAACCAAAAGAACCCTAAGGTTCAGATAAGCTAAGGATGTGCCCAAGACTGCACTGCACAGCTGGTAGGTGTCCCAGCTGACTTTGCTGCAGGGGCTTAAGGATCTGCCCTGGGAGATCTCTGGCTTTCGGATCCTTGAAGAAAAGCCAGTTAACTGAGAGGTCATTAAACGCCGCACTGGGGTAGACCAAGCACCTTTGCTCCTGATTGCTGTCACAGTGGGGTGACTAGAGGAAGACTCTCACAGCCCTGTGTCTCTGGGATCCCATCGATGGCTGCCTTGCTGGTGTGAGGCTACCAAGGAGCCTGCTGTGTGTCTGTGCCCTCGGGAGCAGAATCCCAGGATGGGCCCCAAGATTCTTGCCCCCAGTGTACACACCTTGTACACCGCCTTGATCTCCTCCCCTTGAGTGTGGCGGACAGTGACAGGTTGGGTATCATTCCTGCAACTCTTAGGTTGCAGGTGCAATCGAAGTTTCTCATCAGTTCCCTTGAGTGAACAAAAGGGAGATTATTCAAGTGGGCTTGAGCTAATCACATGAAACCTTTAAATCTGGGTTCTGAGGTCAGAGACAGGGAATTCAGGGAGATCTGAAGTATGAGACACATTCCTGCTGTGCTGGAAGAAGGCAGGGATCAGAACTGGAAACTGACGGTGTCCCTAGGAGCAGAGAGTGGGCCTGGCTGACAACTAGCGAGAAAATGGGGACCTCAGTCCAACAGCCTCAGGAAAATGAATTCTGACAACAAACTGAATGAGCTCGAGGAGGACAAGTCCCAGAGATCACAGCCTGACCAAGAGCCTACGCGACCCTGAGCAGAGGATCCGGCCAAGCAGTGCCCGGATTCCTGACCCGTCCCGTGAGATGAAACATAGATGTGATTTTGAGCAGCTAAGTTTGTGGCGATTTATTAAACAGCAATAGAAACCTAATACAGCACCCTTGAACAACACCCCTGCCATCTTTCCGGCTTGCCAGCCGAGGTAGAGCCCTGGTTTGGTTTAATGCTAGCATCTGCCCTGTTCCTCAGTCCCAGGAGGCCTCTGCAGGTGAGTGAAGGCCAGTGTCACATTCTGTTCACGTGTAGATGTGGATGGGTCACCAGAGCCAATGGATTCCTGACCGGGTCCTGATGGTAGACACGTGGCTGAGGAATTGCAGTGTCTCGTTTTTGGAGAGAAGGCTGCTGGGTACCTAGTGAGAGCAAGAGATTTCTGTTTCACTCAAACCCCACTTATGTCTGAACAAGTTTTTTTTTGCTTTTTAGGGGCACACCGGCATCACATGGAAGTTCCCAGGCTAGGGATCCAACAGGAGCTGAAGCTGCTGACCTACACCACAACTCATAGCAATACCAGATCCTCAACCCACTGAGCGGGGCCAGGGATGGAACCTGCATCCTCATGGATACTATCCGGGTTTGTTAACCTCCGAGCCTCAACAGGAACTCCTGAACAGTTTTAAAATTGCTAGATGCACTGTGGACGCCATTCCCACCTGATCGTCATGAACATGATCTTGTAGGGAATGATTTGATTCCTGTTACTCCAAACTTTTTTTCTGGGGGGGGCCACTCCGAGGCTGATGGCATTCCCGGGCCAGGGATCAGATCTGAGCTGCAGTCGCAGCCTACACCAAAGCTTTGGCAACGCCTGATCTTTAAACCACTGTGCTGGGCAGGGATCGAATCTGTGTCCTGGCGCTCCGGAAGCATTGCTGATCCCATCACGCTGCATGGGGAACTCCCCAAACATTTTCCATGTCAGCTGCTGCTCTAACAGCCTTCCTCCCCACAAAACTGTTACTCCATCCATTCTCTGTCATTTTAAGGTATTTGAAAACACACGGCTTTGAGACACTTTTTTTGGGCACTTTCTGCCAGGGTGCTCGCGTGCAGGGTCTGCATGAAATCCTGGAACAGTTTTTTGACTTTCAACCTGAAAACTCTGCTCCTGCTACAGGTATGAGGGCAACACAGTGGTGTCCCCGCAGCGGGGGTGCTCAGGGTTCACTGTGCTCTGACCCTCCCTTCAGTGTCTTTGGGGAGCGCTCACCTGTTTCTCTCTGGTGGCTATTTTAAGAATTGTCACAGTATCTAAAATAAGAGTCCAGCAGATGGCTAGGTGAGAACTGGCAGTGACAGTGCAGAGGAGGTGAGGGACAAAGCCACCTTCCCACCGGCCAGCCATGGAAATGCTGGGGCGACAGACTGACCAGCAATGTGAAGGCCCCCCTTTGCATGCTCCGCTCTGGCCTCTTTGCTGTCGGCCACGGCAGCTTCACCCCTACACACCGCCCAGCCGGCACAGACTGAGGTCCCTCCTAGAAGTTTCCGTCCAGACCACACCTTCTCCTTTGGATTTGGAGAGGAAGGCGGTTACACTCTCCTACAGGACAGGGTGCTGGATTCATGCTTTCTTTTGTTTGTTTGTTTTTTCAGAGCCGCACCGGCGGCATATGGAGGTTACCAGGGTAGGGATCTAATCGGAGCTACACCACAGCCACAGAAACGTGGGATCCGAGCCGCGTCTGCAACCCACACCACAGCTCACGGCAACGCCGGATCCTTAACCCACTGAGCAATGCCAGGGATCGAACCTGGAACCTCATCGTTCCTAGACGGATTTGTTAACCACTGAGCCACGACGGGAATGCCGAGTCAGGCTTTCTTTGGACTCCAAAAGGATGATGGGGACATTATCCTGGCCACATCCCAACTCCGGGAAATGCCCACATGACATCTCAGCATCTTGTCCAGTGTTGGTGGGGCTTTGGAAAGAGTGGCCAAATATACCATCTCAGCCCTTTGCACTAGCTGCCGCCTCCAGGAGTGCCTCCGCTCCAGGCCTTCGCCCTCTGCTCACCTCCACCTGCCGCCTGGGCTCCCTGCATGCCCGCCCCTCCCCACAGCCTCAGCACAACAGCCTCTGTTGGCTTCTCAGGGCCCTTATCATGTTGATTTCCCTTTTCCCTTGTTTATTTTCTCCCCCTCCCAGGGAGAAAGGGCAGAAAGCTTGCTCACTATCCTGCATCTCCAGCCTTTAGCCCAGGCAGGCACAAGGGGGTGCCCAATGCATAGCTGTCTAACTGCTTCCTGAAACATCCAGCTTCCAGCGACAGGGAGCTCACTACCTTGCAAAGCGGCTCCTTCCTAACTCTCACGTGTGCTGAGTCCCAGGAGGCTGAATCTGCTCCTGGGGTGGCCCAGCTCCTCCCTAGAAGTTCAAGGCTCCACTGGGGCCTTTGGTTTCCTCTCTCCCGATTTAGAAAAAAGTCTTTGCCGTATTACCGCAGTGCTGGGGTGTCTCTCCTCCCCATTTCCCACCGAAGACAAAATCCAAGAGGCTATTTGGACTGTGAGTCCTGCCTTAGCAGGCCTGGGGCATCCAGGTAGTTACAGGGAGAGACAGCTGTGTCCGATGCCACATACCGCCACCGCCCCCCCAACAACCAGGCCCTCGCCATGTCCCAAGGCTCACTCAGAGTTGCCACTTTCCTTCTCTCCTTACCAAGTAACAGCGGATTCTGTAAGCACTGTTGCCGCTGACAAGACCATCAGTTCATGTTCATCGAGACTACTCAGCATTCCAGCAACGCACAGAGCACAGGAGCACGTCCCAGTCCCGTGAACTTGAGCCCTCGCGAGGAGGCTTCCCTCCAGGTGGAAAAGGAAAGGAGAGAAGGAGACTCTGTTTTCTGAAAGCAGAGAAGAGACGGCAGCCCCGGGGCTGGAGAGAGCGCCGATTCTCGCTGCCCACCCCACCTGGGACGTCCGCACCGGGGAGGCCTTTCCTCCGGGCCATGTCCAGAGGGGGACTGGATAAGGTGACTGTGTGGACGGAGGCGCTGCCCTGCAAGTCCCTCCCGGCTGAGAAAGGCTCCCTGGCTTGCCCCATCACTCACACCGGACACCTCGGGATCCCCTCGATTTCTCCTTGCCCCCATTCTCTCTGCCCCCCACACACACACCTCACCCCCACACCAAACTCTCCAGCTCCACGGTCCCCACCTGCAAGCCAAGCCCCCACCACTTTTTTGCAATAATTTTTTTTTTTTTGTCTTTTGTCTTCTTAGGGCCGCACCCGCGGCATGTGGAGGTTCCCAGGCTAGGGGGTCTAATCAGAGCTAGAGCTGCTGGCCTTCGCCACAGCCACAGCAACACGGGATCCGAGCCACGTCTGCAACCTACACCACAGCTCACGGCAACGCCGGATCCTTAACCCACTGAGCGAGGCCAGGGATCGAACCCGCAACCTCATGGTTCCTAGTCGGATTCGTTTCCGCTGAGCCACGATGGGAACTCTGATGCTATACTCTCTTGAATGGTCTCTGTTTCCACACCTGCCACCCTCATGACCATCAGATCCTGCTCCTCACGTCCATCTATAGCTGAGGGACCGCCTCCATCCTATATCAGACCGTACCCCTCTGCTAAGCACCCTCAGTCTAATCTGAAATTCCCTCCGCGGTTACAGGCCCTACATGCTCTGACTTCTTACACCTCTTCCTCCTCATCCATGGGGTTTTGGCCACTCGGCTTCTGTCTCCAGTCCATGCTGACCTCCTTCCTACCTCAGGGCCTTTGCACTTGCTGTTCTTTCTGCCTTGAAAACAGGAGTTCCCACTTGTCCTTGTCTGACCTGGTGAAGCTTGGGTGCCTTCTTTCAGGATGGCTCCCCTGAGCACCAGAGCCACTCTAGATGTCCCCCGTGGCCCTGGTCACCAGCCACAATATTCTGGTTTGTTATTTGGCTGCCAGTGTCTTGTTTGTTGCCTTAGTGTCTGCCTGCTGACTCCTGTGTGTCCTAACCAAGAAATGTAGTTAGCAAGTGATGTGAACCCACCGCCCCTGTGACCTCCCAATAACTCTGAGGAAGCCCTCCATTCCAGAACCACCAGCTCTGCTGTGTGGACCTCCCTTCCCCAGGTGTGAAACAGGATGATGCCCTGAACACGGGGCCGGGAGCAGCTTCACACCAATCACAAGCCGGGTTGTTCCCTGGGAATTGACTCAATGCAGGCGGACTCTCCCAAGGCGGCTCTGGGAATAGACCAGGTCCTGAAGACTGGCAGCGGCGGTGTAGACGGGGAAGGTGTGCTGACTGATGCAGGCCACTATGGGCTGGGGCACAGGGCCAAGGGGGGAGCAGCCAGACTGGCAGGGATCAATTCTCTTGTGAGGGGTTGCTTCCAGATGCTGTGTGCTTCCAGCCTGGAGCTGCCCGGCCAGTGGGGTGTTCATTAATTGTGGCTGTGCTGGGAAGCAGGGTGATCTAATCAGGCCCCATGGAGATGGAGTGTTTGACTTTGGGGAGCCTCTTTTTAGAGAGTATGGGTCATTTCTTTTTTCTTCTTTTTCTTGTCTTTTTAGGCCTGCACCTGTGGCATATGGAGGTTCCCAGGCTAGGGGTCGAATCGGAGCTGCAGCTGCCCAGCCACAGCCACAGCAACAGCAACACTGGATCCTTAACCCACTGAGCGAGACCAGGAATGGAACCCGAGTCCTCATGGATCCTAGTCGGGTTTGTTACCGCTGAGCCACAATAGGAACTCCAGATGGGTGATTTCTGACACTGGAGGCAGAACCCTGGGAACTTTAAGGGTCTCAGACTCTTTTGTGCATGTTGATTCAGTGCTTTCTTTGAGCCCTGAATGTGGGCTTGCCTTGAACTCGACGTGTTAGGGGCACAGAGGTGAGCCAGGGAGGGCCCTGCCCCAGGGAGCTCACAGTTGGGGTGGAGGTGCTAAGTCAGGCCCTTGGCTAATAATCTACCCTGCAGTATAAGCTTCTGGGACAGAGCCCTACGAGAATTCAAAGAACTGAACATTCCCCCTGTGCGAGGAGAAAGGTGAAGAGAGAAGAGGGGACAGACAGATCTGGGATCTTCCACCCTCCGGGCCCTGCCAGGGCAGGTGTCTTCTAAAAGCGTGGGCCCATTTAGGAGCACAGCCTGAAGTGATGGATTCCCTGAGGCCTGAGACCGTCTCCTCCCTCCTGCGGGGCTCTGTGCCCCCTCTAGCAGGGCTCCAGAAGGTGGCACTGTCTCTGCCCTTGACAGATCACATCCCTCCCATGCTTGTGTGACTGCTTTTTAAACAATGGTGACAGGAGCACTTAACTAAGCACTTTTCAGCTTGCACTGCATGCTTGAAGTCAGTCTTAGGACATGGTATCCAGACCCATTTTACAGAAAAGAACACTGAGGTTGGGGGTGTTGGGAAATGCGACCACAACTGCAAGGCCTTTAAGGAGTAGAGCCCAGATCTGAGCCCCAGTGGTCCACCCATGCACAGGGCCACCCAGCAGCCTACAGATGGATGGGGTTGGGCCTTGCTCATGATGGCGGAGGGTGGATTTAATGGTGGCTGAGAGTGATTCATAACATCGGTAGCTTCATCATTTAATTAGTCCTGGAAAACAATTAATTGTCTTAACTAGTTAAATCGGCCACACTCTTTAGAAAGGAGAGAGCTATTTAAAAAGCCCTTTCTCGGAGTTCCCTTCGTGGCTCAGTGGTTAACGAATCCAACTAAGAACCATGAGGTTGTGGGTTCGATCCCTGGCCTTGCTCAGTGGGTTAAGGATCCGGCGTTGCCGTGAGCTGTGGTGTAGGTTGCAGAAGTGGCTTGGATCCCGCGTTGCTGTGGCTGTGGCGAAGGCCGGCGGCTACAGCTCCTGTTAGACCCCTAGCCTGGGAATCTCCATATGCCGCGGGTGCGGCTTTAGATAAAGGCAAAAAGACAAAAAAAAAAAAAAAAAAAAGCCCTTTCTTGGGAGTTCCCTGGTGGCCTAGGGGTTAAGGGCATGTCGTTGTCACTGCTGTAGGCAAGTTCGATCCCTGGTCTGGGAACTTCAAATCCCTTTCATCATAGACAGTGAAAAGCCAGATACTGGCTTAACTTGTCCATATCTTCAAACACTAGATTTAGGAGGACTGCAATTAAAAGCTGCTCACTCACTGCAAGAAAGAAAGTCACCAATTCATTTCCCCAGTCCTGCTGACCGTGGCTTTCTCTCCACTCCCTAGGGTGCCCCTGTTGTTTTAATAACCTCAGCAATGGGCAGGAAACTCAGAGGCATGAGTTCCGCCTCTCTTGGTTTATTGATTGAACAGATTTCTCTGTTTTGCCCTAAAGAACGGGTGCTTATTTCTTTTTCCCGTTGTCTGGGGATTAAGGTGGGAATAGGAGTCAGAATCCTTTCAACTGGGATGTATGCTCCTCCTGTTGTTCTGTGCTGGGTTTGCTTTTGCCTTCTTTCCTGTATTGGACTTAGGGGGCTTTGCTGTCTGTTGTCTGTGATCCCACATAGTACCAGCTCAGCCCCTGTCATAACTGTTAAAGGAATGATTGAATGAATGAATGATACTTTGCTGTCAAGAATTTGGCCTTGGAGTTCCTGTTGTGGCTCAGCTCTAACGAACCTGTCTAGCATCCATGAAGACTCGGGTTCCATCCCTGGCCTCTCTCAGTGGGTTAAGGGTCTGGTGTTGCCGTGAGCTGTCATATGGGTCTCAGATGCGGCTCAGATCCTGCGTTGCTGTGGCTGTGGCTGTGGCTGGGCAGCTGCAGCTCCAGTTTGACATCTAGCCTGGAAACTTCCATATGCCATAGGTGAGTCCCAAAAAGCAAAAAAAAAAAAAAAAGCAAAAAAGAAAGAAAAATTTGGCCTCGCTGATGGTTTGACCAGAACTCTCTTAAGATTGATTCTATTTTAAAACAAAGATATAGGTAATTTAGTTTTAAAAATCCACCATATTCCTGGTTTAAATTAGCTTACTTTTAAAGAACGGAATTGACTGTTACAGTAATGTGTGTAGACACTGCCGGCATTAAAGGAATGATTAATTAATACTCTCACAGACACAAAGGCAGAAATTTCCCTGCTCAGAAATCTAGAAGTGCAGCCACTCTAGCCTCTGGGGAATTCCTTTGTGGAATGCTAGAAGGGGCTGACCTTCTGCGGTCTGTCAGTGAGATAACACGATCGCATCTCCAGCTAGAAGACAGAAAGTGGCGTCTTGGGTCTGCAGCACAGCTCCAACCAAAGATTCTCCCTCCAGAGTGCAATTTCCAGGGGAATACCAGAAAATTGTATTTATTGAAATAAAAGACACGCGAGGGGAGAGTTGGTCAATTGGGTTGTGAAACATCCAGCTAGTGTGGCGTTTCTGCAGAAAGAATTGGGCGATTTGGAGCAGGGCGGGCCTGGGCTTAGTCACTGACTAGCAGTGGGCCTTGGGTAACTTCTCCACCTCTGCTTCCTCATCGGGGAAATGGAAATAATCGGTTTTCAAGCAAAGTGCTGAAAGCTTTCAAGGGTCTGGAATTCCACCTGCAGCCTGTGGGACAATACCTGGTTCTTCTTTTCCCAGCCAGGGGTTCATCTCAAAGGACGTTGCTCAAACCTGATTCTCTAGCTCACAAAGACCCGGAGCCGACGTTCGAGGCGATGGCTGCCCCTTCCTTCACCCTGGGGGTCTGGGATGATGCTGTGGTTGCTATTGTTGTCACAGGCAGCGGGAGCGAGCGGTAAAGTGTGGAGCGCCTGTGCCTCGGGCATTGTCAAAAGAAAGGGCAAGTCATGACTTGTTTGCTGGCAGGTGCAACCTTGACTGCAGAAACAGAGGAGGTCCCTAGGGCCAGTCGCATCTCCACCTGGCTGGACCACATCCCAGTTTCCATGAGACTTTATATCCAGCTTCCAGGGAGGTACCAGGAGATAGAGTTACACATGGCGTGGAAGAGAGAGCGGATCCAGGGCAGAGACTCGACCTCTAGGCGTCCTCATCTTTACCCAGGAAGCCTCTCTGGTCTCTCTGGCTCTGGAATAAAAGCCATTTTCCTGGGTGACTTTGGGACCTAGACAACACCCAGGGCACAAGGCAGTGGACGCAGCCTAGAATGTCAGAGGCAGCCTTTCCCGGGCAGGCTGATATCTACAAGGCACACTGTTCCTGCCGGAGGACTTCCACACGCATAGCTCTTCCTGGCTTTCTGATGGCTCTGAGCCACGCTGTTATCACCCTACTGGTGAGCAGCCTGATGAGTACCGAGAATGAACGCTCTGGGAGATGAGGGCTTTGGAATCAGGCCCTCCACGGAGCGACTGAGCTCCACTCTGCTGGGTGACCCTGGGAAAGCAGTGTTGGGCCTGCGTGCACCTGTGTCTCGACCTGTAAGCTGAGAGGAAGAAACAAGGCTTGGCGATTGAATAGGCGACAGTGCCCACTGCAGTTTCTGGCACCGGGCCTGGGCAGGCGGAGGGGGTGGTAATTGCAAAAAAACTGGCATTTTGCATTGTTTTTAGCCTTAGGTTAAAATACGCGCGCGCGCGCGCGCACACACACACACACACACACACACACATATGGTTCGAGTATTGGTTTTGCAATTAAAAACTAGGATAGAGAAGGACCACCAGAACCAGTCCTGGGGCCACTAAACACCAGTGAAGAAGAATAAAGCCGTGCCTCCACCGTGATCCTTGTCTGTGGCCCTATTTTCCGATTCAAAACTCTAAAACCCCTTCCTAACCTCTCCCGAAGGAGGGCACAGTTTTTAGGTCATAGGCCTGCTATTTTCTTTTTTTCTCCTTCGTGCCTCCCACCTCACCAAAAAAAGGCCAGGGTGAGTCATTTCCCATCTCTGAGCCTCAATTCCCTAATCTGGAAAAGGGTCAATGACAGAAGCAACAACAGCAGAACAGCGGAGCGGCAGCCGTACCACGGAGGCCTTCCAGGTACCGGGTGTGGCTAAGGGCTCTGCACACATCATCAGGTTGCAGAGATGAAATGAAGTACCCGAAGGACTTAGTACAGCCTTTGATACACAATCGACATTCTAGAAACACGAGCTGATGCTGTTAGTTCCATATTCAGTGTAGGGCGTACTGGCTCCTCTTGTTTGCGCTCTCAATCTGTTAGGTGCACGCACAGAGGTAAAACATTCTTCTCGCTTTGTTTTCTTGAATAACTTTATTCTTTGACCACTTAGATGAGCGCCCCTTGAGGGGACGGAGGCTCTCAAGGTTTTTGTGCTCAGGCTTTTTTTTTCCTTTTAGGATTCATCGAGATGCCTGGCCAAAACGTACCTTCGAAACATTCTTTGCTCCTCTAAGCTTCTCCTATTGAGAAGACATAACTCCGGTGTCTCCTAGAGCCTTGCCACCCGAAAGAGCTTCTGAAAACACAGTAGAGAGTGACAATGCTTGTCAGCTGCCACTGCTATCGCTGCCTGCTGCTCATTGACTGGCTGCCTATTCTGCTCTGTGCTAAGCAGCAAGGAGACACAATCTCTCCCCAGGTGTCCTAAAAACTGTGCTCGCACTGGCTGCCTCCCAATCTGCTCATAAAATGGAAAAATGCAGGCTGTGAGTCAAGCTTCTGCCACACAGAGGGTTCAGAGCTGCTGCATCTGTGTGGCTCAGGAATGACCAGGAGCCCCGACTCCTGGGATCCAGGGGAGATCACAGACAAATAGGAACACTCCTTATTAGCGTGAGCTGTTGGATCGAAATTGGTGATTGTTAGGGCTACTGAAATGAATAGTGTAGGATATCATTTGATGGTTTTCAAAAAAAAGGTCAGAGAAATATGTCTGAGTAAAGTGAGTGTTTTTACGATTAGACGTGGTTAAAAATAGTAACAGCAAAAAATTCAACTGAATGAAAGATCAGGAGCAGGTAATACTAGCGAGCACTTACTACTCATAGGCACCTTGCAGTACTGTCATTCCGCCAATTTACAGATGAGGAAACAGAGCCTTGGCGAGGGAAGGTGCTGATGTGTGAGCTCACATGGGTAAGAGGTTGCCCACACTACAAAGCTTGGAGGTGACACGGCTGGGCTATGACCCCAGATTCGGGACATCAAGAGCTTCCCATTTTGCAGTGGGAAGTCAGCTTGCCAGCGCTCACACCTAGTGGGCGTTTTTTTTAAAAAAAATAGTAGTTTTTGAATGAGGGAATGAATGTTTCCGTGGAGGCAGATATTTTGTTTGTGTCAGTCTGTTTCCCAGTGCCCGGCACACAGTAGGCTTTCAAAAAGTACCTTCGCTCAGCTCCGACTCTCTCTGTGATCAGCCCGAAGGAGTCCCACTGGCTTTCTGACTGCCTTCTGCTGGTCTCAGAGGAAGCTGGCTTGGGCTGGACCCGAGGCCCGTTCTGCTGCTGTGGCCACTTGGATTATGTGACAGCTGGCTTGATGCCTAGCAGGGCAAAGGGCACATAGTTGCAAAAGCCAGATGGTTGTTTCTGAATCCAATTCCCTCCTGCTGCCAACCTGCTCTGAAATACAATCCATCACTCGCCATGATAGATGTCTTTGGGCTTGGGAGCTTGGCTCTTGAGACGTGAAGGAGAGAAATTAAATACTGACCATCCCTCTCCCCGCCCAGAGGTTTCCTTGTGACCTGAGACGGCAACAGCTTGGAAAATGGTGTCACAGTCCAAATTAGCGCTGAGCAGGCATGAGGCATCGGTGTCCCCAGCTGCATGGCTGAGATGACCCAGGACACCGTCACCCACGTCTCCACCAGCATCCTCCACTCTTAACTCCAGCTCTGGTTGGGAACTCAGAAATTCCTGAGGGCCTTTGGATAAGGAAGCCCAATAAAGAAGCAGTGGGGGGGACGTGGAGGTGCAACGGGAAGGGAACAAGAGAGAAGTCCTCAAAGTCCAGAATGGCTGAAAGAAACTGCAGGTGGACCTCTCTTTACATTCTGGTTGTAAGTATGTGCTCATATTGAAAATGTTTATATGCAAATGAGATCATTACAGCACTTTTTTTTATATCATTAGAGTAATACATGCTTGATTACTTGTGGTCCTTAATAGAAACATTCCAGCTTGTCCAAGCAAAAAAGAAAACAAAGAAAAAGAGGATGGCTTCTAAGAACAGGTCCAGAGAGTCTCATGGAATTCTAGAGTGAGAACGTGGTCTATCTTAAGAAGATGCTGGAATAGAAATATCCTGTGGACCTGCTCTGTTCTTCCCAGTATTGACTTCACTTGCCTCCTACCGGCACCCCACACCCAGTTTTCTTAGCCCCTCCCATCACTAGTTGGTTGGCCACCTGTGGAGAATCCGATTGGTCCAGTTGGGATCAGGTTCAGTTGCTGCACCAATCAGCTGGGCCCAGGAAGGCAGGACCACGGTGGCATGAAAGGGTTACCTAAGGCTCATCCCAGTGGATCTGGAGAAAGGGGTAGAAAAGAGCTGGACAGATACACCTCAAGGAGCGCATGACAGTTTTTGCCCTTTGAGAAGATTTAAGAAAATCCTAGAAAAAGAAAGACAATGAAGCATTGGGTTTCTTTCACTGCCTATAGTGTCATTTTAGAACTTGTACCTTTCCCGTAATTTTTCTTTAGAGGCTGATGGGGAATCTTAAGCTCCATCCCTTTAGTTTTACTAGTTTAAAGCAACTCTGTCAAGCTGTTTATTCAGTCCAATTCTATCGAACACTTGCTGTGTACAAAGTGCCATTTTGAGTGACGATATACTACTCGGTGATCGAGATAATCAAAGGTCCTGCTCTCAGGAGCTTAAGGCACCGAGAAAAGGAGTAAGCCACGCGTAATGAAGCAGCTGGGATGACTCGCATAGTCTACATACTGTCAAGTGAGGAACAGGGTGAAGGGAGAGGCACCTGGCAGCGGAGGGGTACCTCAGAGGGAAGGTCAGGGGAGGCCTTGCTCAGGAGTTTCCCATCAGCCCTGCCTTGTAAATCAGCTGTCCCTGTGGAGCCGAGGAAGGGACCAGCGCAGGCAAGGAGCAGCATGAGGGCTGAGCCAGCAGGGCTGCTGGCGGTGTGAGGGGGACAGGTGCGATGCTGTGAAGCCACAGCGCAGGGAGAGGCACAGGATTCTGAGATGAAGCTGGGAAGGTGGCAAAGGATGTGTTCACAGGGATCTAGGGGGGCTGTGATGGGACCTATTAACCTCTTCAAAAGTTAAGTTCATCCCTCCCCAAAGCTGAGTCTTATCTTGGGAAGACACTAAGGGAGAATTATAAAAAAAAATACCGATGCCTCAGCCCTACCCAGTTATTAAGTCAAAATATTTGCAAGCAGAGTCTAAAACTCAGTATTTTAATTTCTTAGTTGTATTTTTCAAGTTTAAAATAAACTTTACTGTACATTTTGGTAAATTTTGACAAATGCATACAAACACAAATGCATCTACCTGTGTGTCCCTGTCCCCAAATTGAGATACCCGTTTATTTTCATAATCTCAAAAGATTCCCTCATGTCTCTTTGTAGTCACACCATCTACTCCTTTCCCCAGGCAACCAGTGATATGCTTTGTGTCACTACAGATTCATTTTGCTTGTGCTGGAATTTCGGGTAAATGGGATCGATTAGTCCATACTCTCTGGCTTTTGTCATTCAGCACAGTGGCTTTGAGATTCTTCTATACTGTTGTCAGAATTTCCCTCTATACTGCTGAATAGCGGTCCATTTTATGGATATGCCACAATTCATTCATTCGTTCACCTGTTGATGGATACTTGCATTGCTTCCAGTTTGGGGCCCTTAGGAATAAAGCTGCTATAAGCACTCAGGTGCAAGTATTTGTGTGGATATATTTTCATTTCTGCTGGATAAATACTCGAGAATGGAAATATCTGGTTACATGGTAAGTGTATTTTTAGCTATTTTAGAAAATCTAAAACTGTTTTCCAAAGTGACTGTACCAGACTCACAAATATGGAGAACAGACTTGTGTTGCCAAGGGGGAGGGTGAGGGAGTGGGATGCACTGGGAGTTTGGGGTTAAGAAATGCGAATTATTACAGTTAATATGGATAGACAATAAGGTCCTACTGTATACACAGGGAACTATATCCAATCTCTTGGGATAGACCAGGATGGAAAGAAAATATTTTAAAAAAAGAATGTGTGTGAGTATACATGTGTTATATATATATATAATATGTATATATATATATGACTGAATCACTTTGGTGTACAGCAGAAATTGGCACAACATTATAATCAACTATACTTTTTAAAAAAAGATGCTCTTTTTATCTAAAACAAAACAAAACAAAACAAAACAAAGTGACTATACCATTTTACAAACTGCCACCAGTAATGTATAAGCATTCCAGTTGCTCCACATTCTTGCTAACAGTTGCACTTTTTAATTTTAGCCCTTCTGGTATGTCTACATCAACTATCTCATGAGTAATCTTGGTTTTTCCCTGAAATATCTTTGTTTGGCTTTGGTATTGAAACTGACAGTATTTATGGCTTGAACCTAGCCAGGACCCAGGTTGGGAGTCAAAACCAGCCTAAACCCAGACGGGGACTTGAACCCATGGTTTTAAAATTAGAATCATTCACCTGGTGTCTGGACTTACTGAGGGTCAGGTCCTTTGTGCCTCAGCACAGAAGGAATTCAGCAAGAGACAAAGTGATAGGCAAGACATAGATTTATCAAGATAGGACACTTGTGAGAGATTCAAGTGGGCAGGGAGGGAGGCTCTGTCCCAGGATCAGTTGGGCTATGGTTTTATCATCCAGGGGGACTAGGGGTGGGAAAAGACCGCCTCTTCCTCATTCTTCTAGTAGTAGCTCTTCCTTGATATCCAGTAAGAGAGTATTTGACCCTATAAGGTCAAATTACAACTGTCACGGTGCTTATTCAAATCAGAGGATGGCGGTCCTTAAGCTCCTGCCCTTGGTCTGAACCTGAAGGCAGACCTCATTCCATCCCCCGCCCAATGACCTGAGGCAGTCTTGTGCCTCCACTAGTCAAGCAAGCCTGCCTTGTTCTGATGGCTTTCTTGAGCAATGATTAACTTGCAGTGATTTCCCAAATTTCCCTGGGTTTCCTTCGCTCTCTCTGGTCCCTTATGGGGACTTCTACAACCACGTGCGTAACTATCCTACTTCATCTCTATCAGTATCAGGTATTGCTCGTTTCATAAAACCTTACTGGGGTGTGTTTCCTCCTCTTCCATCTTCTAGAAGAGTGAGCATTGAGGCGGAGCGTGGCATCGTTTCTTCCTTCACCGTTTGATGGATGCACAGGGGGAGCCATCTGGATGGCAGCTGGTTTTCATTGATTTGTCACCTTCATTCTTCACCCAAGTAACTGAACGTTGTGGGTCTTCTCCAAAGAGGTGAATCAATTGGGAAACCCATGCAACACAGGCCCCTTCATCTGCTAGGAGTCTGTGGGCTTTGAGGGGTGCTCTGGGCGAGGAGGGGGCCAGGCTGCTATCAGAAAATGTGTCTACGTTAGCGCTTCTGCCAAACTGCTTACAGAAATCTGAAGAGGGACTCGAGTTTCTAAGCCTCTAGTATTTGTCGTGATTTGTTTTTTCATTCTAATTAGATATTCATTTTCATACAAAATTTATATTTATAAATGTATAGCATTTTTCTTAAAGTGGATCCCCAAATTGTATTAAATTCATGTCTCGTAAAGCTGGATTCCCCTGCTCCAACTCTAAGTCACTTCTCCTCAGGAAATGGAGAGCCGGAACCCAGCGGGAGACTGTGTCCTTTTTCCCTGCTTGCCCGACGGGCCCCACTCCCCGATCTCGCTTCTGGCTGCATACTGAGCTCAGCACATTGGTTCTGTGGGGAGCAGATGTCCAGTGTGGCTTAATACAGACTCTTCTCCTGAATGTCCCTCCCTCTGCGGCCCACCGCACTGAAGAGGGACGGGCAGGCACGTGGAACTGGCCTGCCCTTAGGAGCCGATCTGATGGTGGCCGCTGGCAAAGCTCCAGGTCTGGGCTCGGGAAGCGAAGTTCTCTTTGCTGGAAACCTTCGCAGAAGGCTGGGAGTGCTCAGACAAGGCTGCCGGAAGGAGGCAGAGTTGGAGCTGAAGCCGAAGGGGAGCAGGACTTGCACTGGGAAAGGAAGAGGGGAACAGGCATTAAGTGGACAGGGAAAGGGCCCTGAGGAGGTCCTGGCTTGGGAATGAGGCAGGGGGCCTGGAGGGTACCAGCCAGCCAGCTGGAAGGAAGGTGTGTGCCTGCCAGGGGGTGGTCTGGGTGAGGGGATGACAGGGAGAGAGGCTCCAAGAATACAGTTTGCTTTTTTTCCCCTTCTGGCTAAGCTATTTTTCACATTTGGTTCTATAAATATAGATATAGGTATAGATACATGTATTATTTATTTATTTTATTTTTTTTAAGTTCCCCCCCTTTTTTTTTGTCTTCTTGCCTTATCTAGAGCTGCACCTGCGGCATATGGAGGTTCCCAGGCTAGGGGTCTAACAGGAGCTGTAGCCGCCGGCCTTCGCCACAGCCACAGCAACGCGGGATCGAGCCACGTCTGCAACCTACACCACAGCTCACGGCAATGCCGGATTCTTAACCCACTGAGCAAGGCCAGGGATCGAACCCGCAACCTCATGGTTCTTAGTCGGATTCGTTAACCACTGAGCCACGAGGGGAACTGTATAAAGTTCGTGCTCACATGATGATAAATTCCAATAGCACCAAAAGGTCAGTGAAATGTAGCTCTCCATCCCCTCCCTGCCTCCATCCCCTCCCTGCCTCCATCCCCAGCTCCCACCCCAGAAGCAACCCCTGTGGCCACCCGTGCAGCTCCCTGGGGTGCTAGAGGCAAATGAGTTCCCTTGCACACCTGGAACCAGTGCTCTGAACCCTGCTTGTCCCCTTGACCTTTGTCTTGGAGAAAGTTCCGTCCGGCGTGTCCACACAGTTTCCGTCCTTTTTTACCTGGAGCTGCCTGTGCAGGACGTGATGGAGAAAAGCATTGCTTTGGAATCAGGCAGGGATGGGTCCCAGACCGGTCGCATCATGAGCCACTGCAGGACTGGGGAGATTTGTTGGCCTCTGAGCCTCAGGACCCTCGGTTTGTAAAACTAAGCGGATAACAGCGCCTTCCTCGCAGGCTGTCGTGAGGATGGACTGAATGGGTCTAAAGCTCCGGTACAGAGTCAAGCACAGAGAACACCTCACAGCAGGTAGCTGCTAAGGCTGCCCACCCAGAGAAAAAGGGGGCCCTGCCGCTGTCCTCCCCACCACCCCAAGACAGAAGCAGCCCCACCCTTGTGTAAATCCTGGAGCTGGCCCTGCACCCTGGCCCCTTCTCTCTGGGGACGATTCTGCCGTCACCACCCACCAGCTCCCTCTGGATCTTTGTGACACCCAGGGACAGAATGCCAGTTAAATGTCATCCAGGCAGACCGGCAGCCTCTCTCTGTTTATTTAGACTCCGAAACTGGACCCTGTTCAAGCAAGAGGCCAGCTAGGGAGGGGGGAAGGCGTTTCGGGCTCTGCCCAAACGGGGTTCCCCTCCCGCAGTTCCGCTGGCTGCGTGGTCAACGGCTTTGTGCAGAAACAGCACCACGCTGGGGTCTCCTGTGGAGATGAAAATTAAGGGATAAATATACAGGTTTAATAATATTCTGTCATTTTGACAATCTCCGCTGCTTTCCTGTGATATTTTAAAATCCACTTTGCATGCTTTCGACATTAAGAACTTCTGACGAAGTTTCACCAGGAAGATAATATCTTTATAAAATGGCCTTCTACTATGTCTGTGGTTCTAAACACAAATTTGTTTGCTTTTATCACTTTGACTAAAGAGAAAGAAAATGAACCATTAGAGAAAAGGCTTCTATTACCCCCCACATACCGCCTTTAATTTTCCCCTGGAAGCCACGGTTCCTTTCTCTTTTATCTTTCCATTCTGTGCTTGCAGGCACAGCTCCATTATCTGTTCCAGCACTGCCTTTGAGGTTAATATCTCAGCTCAGTCCTTCCTTGAGCTGTGGAGATGAATTAAATTAGTGCCAGCAGGAGGAGTGAATTAAATAAACTGTAAAATAATGCCCACTTTCCCCGTGTTTCTCATGCTATTCTTATACCCCAGTTAAATTTTTAAATGACGTCTATAGGGATTTGCTAATAGTCTTTAACTACTGATAAACAGAAGTTCAGACCGCTCAGATTGTTGTGCAAACTGTGTTCATTCGTTTATTCAGTAACCATCTTGCAACTCCTAGAGGGCATCTTATCTGAGAATCGAGACTGCATAAGACAAGTGCTCAGAAGAGAAAGCAAAATTGGTCCAGACCCTGGATCTAGCTATCCCTGAAGTCCTAACCCTGGACATTTGAGTGGTAAAAATTCCTTTTTTTGTTTAAGTCAATTTGTTTAAACTGTCTGTCTCTTGGAGTTCCCGTCGTGGCTCAGTGGTTAACGAATCTGACTAGGAACCATGAGGTTGCGAGTTCGATCCCTGCCCTTGCTCACTGGGTCAAGGACCTGGTGTTACTGTGAGCTGTGGTGTGGTTCGCAGGCACAGCTTGGATCCTGCGTTGCTGTGGCTGTGGTGTAGGCTGGCAGCTGTAGCTCCGATTAGGCCCCTAGTCTGGGAACCTCCACATGCCGCGGATGCGGCCCTAAAATGACAAAAGACAAAAAAAAAAAAAAAAAAACTGTCTGTCTCTTGAAATAGAAAGTTATCTAGTGTCTATAGAAGTACACATATCCATTCAAGGATAGGATGAAGTTGGGTCCAGAGAGGGGCCACAGGCACTTGTCCAGCCGTAGGTGATAAGCACAGGAGTCTAGGCAGCAAGGACCATTCTGCCACCCTTTGGAAGCATAAAAGCAGGAAGACCTGCTGATTTGAGGAAGAAGTGCTGGTGTCCACTCTGAAGCTCCCAGAGCTTGCTGCCAGAGCTGTTTAAGCAAACTGTGCTCTGAAGCATCACACTCATGGGAATGTGTTCTTTAGGGGGAATTTTTGGAGCTGTCACTGGGTTAAGCGGAGATGTAAAAAGGGTGTGGGAAAAATAACCCCATTAAATATTAAATTTTTTCTTTGTTTCAATGAAATTCTTTCCCCTATAGGCAGGTAGAAGAAGGACAGAGCCTTCAGAGGCCTCTTTGCTGCCTTAAAAAAACAAAACAAACCAAAACCAAAAAAAAATAAAAACCCCAACTCTCATGCAATCAGTACAATAATTAAGGAGCACTATTTTTTCCTAGCAAAGAGAACTAATTATTTCAGCCTTGTGCTGATTGATCCACTTCTATGAGGAGTTTTAAAATCTGATGCATTTTCGTGAACCATTTGTGAACAGAAGTGATAGGCGGGGGGTGTCTCTGACTGTGCAGGGATGCTCGCCAATTGCAGACTGACAGAGGTCAGAGCCAGATTCTCCCATGATCCTTTGGCATCAACCAAAAGGAGTGCCTGGTGAATACAGGGAGGAAGTCACGCTATTCTCTTGCTCTCTGTGTATCCTCTGCTCAACCAGTGCCTGCTTCACCTACACCCTTCTCCACGACCCCGGCTAAAACTTGTTCTAGCTTTAGATCAGAATTTTCCAATATTCTGTGATAAACTATATGGGACAAAGAATCTGAAAAAAAAAATGGATCTGTGTATACGTATAACTGAATGACTTTGTTGTACTGTAAAAATTATAAGATTATAAATCGACTCTACTTCAATAAAATTTTAAGAAATGAAAAAAAAAAGATAAAAAAGAAATATCCACTGTACTCATCAAAGGGGTGGTGAGGAGAGTGTCCCTCTGTTGGTTAACCGATGAGCCAGTCTGAGGCCAATGCCCCCTGTAACTGGGGGAATTGGAACTAAGACTGCCATCTCGTCCTGCTTGCTGTCTACCACACATGGTGCGGTGTTGCTCCAGGACCTGCTTTGGAAGTATAAGCTCCCCCATCCATTAAACCACTGATATATCTGTGGCTGATTCTAAGGCTCTTTTTTCCATCCTGAAGCTGGGCAAGTAGAGGGCCTGTGGGATGCAGCCCAACACACCCCATCTCCACGTGAGCAAAGTCTTCTTGTCCTTCAATGTCCAACTAGGTGGCGCCTCTGCCAGGAAGCCTTCCAGGATACCCAGGGAGAGTGCCATCCCTCCTCTGGGCCCTCACAGCCGTAGATCAAAGAAGGCCCTGTCTTCAACAGAGAGACTGACCCAGGGTCCATTCCTACCCTTCGCTTGGTGAGTGTCACGTGGGGGAGGAAGGAAGGGAGGAAGAGAGCATGGGAGAGAGGGAAGAAAGAAGGAATAAAATGCCCTACTCTTTGATATTTCAACATTAGAGGTATTTAGACAGGGAACTGTTTTTTCAGTATAACCTCTCCTTTCCAGGGAGGGTAGATTTGGTGGGAAGGGGGTGGGGGTTGTTTGTGTCGAGTGATTGGTGTGAAGGTGAAGGAGTTCCCTTCACAGCTCAGCAGTAAGGAACCCGACTAGCATCCATGAGGGTTCGAGTTTGATCCCTGGCTTCACTCAGGGGTTAAGAATCCGGCATTGCCCTTAGCTGTGGTGTAGGTCATGGAAATGGCTGGGATTCCGTGTTGCTGTGGCTGTGGCGTAGGCTTGCACCTGCAGCGCCGATTTCCATATGCTGCATATGCAGCCCTGAAAAGCAAAAAAAAAAAAAGAGAGTGGTGGTTCCTGTTATGGCTCAGTGGGTTAAGAACCCAACTAGTATGCATGGGGACGCAGATTCAATACCTGGCTTTGCTCAGTGGGTCAAGGATCCGGCGTTGCTGTGAGCTGTGGTGTAGGTTGCAGATGCGGCTCGGATCCCGCATTGCTGTGGCTGTGGTGTAGGCCGGTGGCTATAGCTCCTGTTAGACCCCTAGCCTGGGAACCTTCATATGCCACAGGCACGGCCCTAAAAAAGCCAGAAAAAAAAAAAGAGAGAGAGAGAGAGAGAGATGCAGATGAAGATGATGAGAGTCTCCAAATTTTCACCCCACAGGAGAGGAGAAGGTAATGTGGCGTGATGCAGAGATGTTGGGGAGAAGGAGGGGGTCCCAAGAGGGAAAGGAATGAGGTCAGAGCACAGAGAGATTGTTGGAAGAGAAGGAGGCCCAGGCTGGCCGCTGGAGAAGGACTTGAGAAAGAATTGACTAGTTTCAAAATTAATTTTATGCAGTCCTTCCTGCTCTGTAAACTCTCCACCTTGTTCCTGAAAAATGTCCTGGGGATGTGCGGTGATGACGTGGGGTCTGTGCAGGAGGGGAAGGCTGTTCAAGTGGCTGAGTTTGACTTTGAAGTGAACTCAGTTTAGATGCACATGGAAGCCCGCTCTTCTCAGGAGGCCTAGCCTGAAGTCCTCGTGGTGCTTCTCCCTCCCTCCAGCTCCTTGAGACCCTCTAGTACTTGGGCTGCCTGAATAAAATCTGCTTCCCCACATTCTAGCTGTGCTGTCTTGGACATTTTAATTAACCTCACCTACTTTAGCACTTTTCTTCTTCTCCTTCTCCTCCTACTTCTTCTTTTTCCCACACTCATGGCATGCAGAAGTTCCCAGGTTAAGGATCAAAGCTAGGACCCAAGCCGCTGCAATGACAATGTCAAATCCTTAACCCACTGAGCCACCAGGGAACTCCCAACCTTAGCGTTCTTATCTAAAGAATAGATAATAGATTCTTATCTACTTTGCCTTCAAGGTCAGCATGAAGCTTAAATGTACTCACGTGTGAAGCGTTTAAAACTGTGCAGGGCTCAAAATAAAACTGTTGTCAAATCCAAGTTCATGTGCTAGATGCACGGTGAGACCAAACAAACTGAAACCTTGCAGTTTGGAGCAGAGAAAAGTTTACTCAGGGCCGTGAAAGGAGAAGGGCTCATGATCCAAAGACCTGAAATTCCTGTATGGATCTCCAGAAATATTTTTACTTTTATTTTGTCTTTCTGCCTTATCTGGGGCCGCACCCGCGGCATGTGAAGGTTCCCAGGCTAGGGGTCTAACAGGAGCTGTAGCTGCCGGCCTTCGCCACAGCCACAGCAACGCAGGATCCGAGCTGCATCTGTGACCTACACCACAGCTCACGGCAACGCCGGATCCTTAACCCACTGAGCGAGGCCAGGGATCGAACCCGCAACCTCATGGTTCTTAGTCGGATTCGTTAACCACTGAGCCAAGATGGGAACTGCCCAGAAATATTTTTAAAGGCCAGGTGAGGCAGGGGAGTCACAGTGTGTGTGATCAGCACGTGCACAGTCCTCTTATCAGCTGATAGTAAGGTAACAAGTTGGTGTCACAGGGCCCAGCTGGCCTGGGGGCTAGGAGCTCATGGTCATCAAATAATTAACTTCAGTTTGCTGGGGATTTTAGCATCTGTAAAATAACTCAGGAAATGCACATTAGATATTGTTTCCTATGTATTTCGGGAACTAAAGGTTCTGTGACTGCCTTATAGTTGATTTGCTGTTTAAATTCTTATGGGTTCTTCTGGCCCATCAGCTATTTTTGTTATTTCAAGTTTACATCCTTTCAAGTGTTAATTCTTGAGCCAGGCTTTTGTGACTCAGGGCGAGCCTGGAAGACTAGAGCTTTGCTACAGACAGGAGGCAGGCAGTGGACAAGGAAGGAAGTTTCTATCCAGGAAGGCCCCATAGGTCCTGCTTAGTTACATAATGTTAGATATTATTCTCTCATTCCTCCTCTCTTCCAATCTGAGGAAGCATGTTAGAGAAGAAAGGGCATTGGAAATTTGTGTGAAACCCTTTGAAATATTCCTACTAGGCTTTGCCAGATAAAATGTAGGGCTCCCAGCTAAAATTTGAATTTCAGAAAATGGCAAATAATTTGAAATTAAGATTTAACTGAACACCCTACATTTTGAGCTGCTAAATTTGGCAACTCTAGTTTCTGCCCTTTGACCCTAAAGTTTCACTTCCGGGAATCTATTCTAAGTAAATAACTTTAAATAAGATAAATTTTATGCAAGAAGTTTTCCTTGGAGTTTTCTCTGAAAATCAATTTTGAAAATTTAGGAACAAACAATACATCCAATGGTAGGAAAATGATTATGTAAATTAGGATATATCTACTTGATTGAATATTATGGTGTCATAAAAATGTTTCTGAAGAATACAGATAGGGGAATGCTTATGAAATAAGAAAAAAATCAGGGAATAAAATTATGTAAAAAGTATTTATAACTTTAAAAATTATCTTCAAATGTAGAAAAAAAACAGACAGGAAAATCGGTAAATTGTTAATAACACCGAATGACGAAATTATGGCTTTTTTTCTTCCTATTTATACACATGCTCCAAATTATCTGTAATGAACAAGAAATACTTTATTTCCAAAATTTATGACTTGGGGAAGGAAAAGAGTAGCTGGGTTCTTCTTGGGTTCTCATGCTGGTGGTGTGACCTTGGGATAATGGTTTCAAATTCTGAGGCCTCAGTTTTCTCATCTGTAAAATGAGAGAAATGGGTACAGCAGCCCATATAGCCCCGAACTGCTCTATGATTCTTTTATTCTTTTGCCTCTTTTCCTTTTTTTGTCCCTTTCTCTCTGTTCCTTTCTCCATTCTCTTCTCTCAATTCCTTTTCTTTTGTCTCTTGTCTTTTCCATCCTCTGACCTGCCTCAATATCAAAAGTCTTCACATGAAAACATCAGATTCCAGCCAGCCCATAAAACAAGCAGGTTATTTCTCCTGGAATAACTTTCTGGAAATCAAGCTTCAGGAATGGCATGATCAGGCCACTCTATTTCCTCCTTGCAGTTCTCTCTGGACCCTTCTCTGTTAGCTTTTGTCCCTGAATTTGTGCTTCCCCAGTGGTTCCATGATTGTGGGCTTCTTGCCTGTATACCACACAGTCCCCCTAGTAAGAATGTTTCTATCTCTATATTCCAGAAGACCTCCGAGATCTATTTTGATTGGACAAACCTAGCTCGTGTGCCACCTCCGAATGAATGACCTGGACTGGAGAATGAGACATCTGGATTTCTTTCAGCCATCTGGAATTGCGCGTGGGGCCATGAGCGGAAGTGTTAGCAAGTGTCCAGAAGAAGGATTCTGCCACGGCACCCATCACATGCCCACTGCATCAATTGGGCATGTGTCTCGAAGTCACCATGTGAGGCTCTGCGATCATTTGGGGAGAGACCAGAAAACCACTCCCTTCAGCGGCACTTCTGCTCAGCAGCCCAAAGCAAACGTTGAGGCACAAGGTGGGAAAAGGCAGAGTTTAGACATTTTCTGGGTCTTGAATCAATCACATTTAGGTCTGTGTGTCCGGATTCCCTGGGCAGAGAGAGACAGGCATTGTCTGACTGGACTTGTGTGAATCGAGCTTGATGGACTGGCTGGAATATAAATGAACAGGGGCCCGAGTGTCTACAAAGAACCCTTCCTTTCCTCTCGCACGCCTGAGCTGCCCTGCCCTGTTCTTAAGTCTGCACTCTCAGACAAGGCCATGTTCCCTCCCTCCCACCCATTTCATTTTTTTTTTCTTTTATCTCTCTAATTTACAAGGTTCTTCTTTAAAACGCAATCCAGGTCTTCCCGACTGAGATTTTACCTAATGAAGTATTTTATAGAATTCTTTCTTTTAAAAAGAATGAGGTTGAAAGTTTATTAAATTAATTTTGGCTTTAATGTATTTCCTTGATATTTCATGCTGTGGACACAACTGTTTCTGCAAATGACTTTTTCCAAGATGCCTGATTTATTTTTAATTGCCTCTCTCCCTCAGTTTGGTTCCAAGCTGCACTTATTATTTCCATTTGTTTAGTAGTTAAAGCCTGGACATATCACAGGTAAAGGTTTTCCCCTTTGGTGACTCCAGGCTGTGACTCCAAAGGACGAGGAAACACCGTCTTCAATATCTTCAACGGGAGGCACAAAGCACAGATGACTTTCGTGTGGCTTCCGGAATTGAAATCCAAATTACATTCTGCCCCATTTGTAAAACATTCTACAGTAGAGAAAGCCTGTGTATGCGCACTATCTCCAGTGCCCCACATTTTGGTAAGGTTCCCCCTACACGACTTATGAGGTCACTAAATCAGGTGTTATTTCCATTTTTAAGGCGAAAAGACTTGCTAATGGGTTCACAGCTGGCAGGAACACCCGTGGACTATACATTTCTGACCTCAAAGATAAGTATTTTCCATTCTGTTACTGTATCTCTCAAAAAAAAAAAAAGAAAGAAAAGGCCTAACTCACCCCTAAATGTTTTTGTCTTAAATATTTGTGCCTTGGAGTTCCCGTTGTGGCTCAGTGGTTAACGAATCCGACTAGGAACCACGAGGTTGCGGGTTCAGTTCCTGGCCTCGCTTAGTGGGTTAAGGATCCGGCGTTGCCATGAGCTGTGGTGTAGGTCGCAGACGCGGCTCGGATCCCGCGTTGCTGTGGCTGTGGCAAAGGTCGGCGGCTACAGCTCCAATTAGACTCCTAGCCTGGGAACCTCCATATGCCGCAGGTGTGACCCTAGAAAAAGGCAAAAAGACAAAAAAAATATATATATTTGTGCCTTTTTTTTTTTTTTGCTGTCGGCACCCACGACATGTGAAAATTCCAGGCCAGGGATTGAACCTGCACCACAGCAACAACCTAAGCCACCACAGTGACAAAGCCAAATACTTAACCTTCTGCTCCACGTGAGAACTCAAAATATTTATGCTTTTTAAAGAAAATATTTCTACTGAAGAAATGCGTTATGCCCATTGTGAATAACAGGAAAACAAAGAGGTGTATGTGTATGTGTGTGTGTGTGCATGGGCTTTCGCTCATCATTCTCCATTTGGAGGACCAGAGTCTGGAAATCCAGGAGGGCCTGGACTGGATTTGGGGTAGGTCCTGCCTTCCAGAGTGTCATCTCCCTCAGGCTTTTTCATTTTTCTCCCCATCTCCTGCACTACTCTCTTTAAACTCAGGGGTTCCTGGGAGGGCAGTCTATTGTCACTGCCTGCCCAGCATTCATTCCTTCTTCTTAACCTCAGTTTTCCCTTGAAAAGCCACAAACTCACTCTCAAACCCTAAAGTGAGTGGGGTGGTTGATGTAATTCCAGATTCTAGGGTTGTCACATGACCTACACTTAGCCAATCAGAAGCAATGCTGTTGAAAGGACTCTGCAGGGAGGTCCCTCTTGGGAAACAAGCTCTGTTTCTGCCTGTGATGCTGAAGGTGACCACCTCGCCACCAAGAGAACTTGCTGAGAGGGAGCCCACTCAGAGGAAAGCAGAGCCTGGGAGGCTGAGGGCAAGAGACCACATACTCGCAGTGTGGTTTTTCTTTAACATGAGCAGGTGCATTTTGCTTTTCACTAACACTTTTTGGAGTTGCATTTTCAGCCGTTAGTTCAAAGTGGGGGAATGAATGACCATGTGTTATCAGAATAGAAATAGGACAGTTACTTTAAAAATAAAGTTATTTTTAAGTGCCCCAGGTCAGTGCTTATTGGAAAGTTGCAGGAGAATATTCCTTCCCTGAGGAAGGATTCTAGACAGTGTAAGTTTTCTGCTACTGCCTGAATTCAGGTAGGATTTTAAATTTATATCCTTTGTGGTCAGAGGACATACTTTGTAAGATTTTGTTCTTTCGAAATTTACTAAAATTCATTTTATGATGCAGTAGATGGTTTACATGGTGAACTTCCATTTGCATTTTTTTTTGTCTTTTTGTCTTTATCTAGGGCCACACCCGTGGCATATGGAGTTTCCCAGGCTAGGGGTCTAACAGGAGCTGTAGCCACCGGCCTTCACCACAGCCACAGCAACGTGGGATCCGAGCCGCGTCTGCAACCTACACCACAGCTCACGGCAACGCTGGATCCTTAACCCACTGAGCAAGGCCAGGGATTGAACCCGCAACCCCATGGTTCCTAGTCGGATTCATTAACCACTGAGCCACGATGGGCACTCCTCCATTTGCATTTGAAAGGAGTGTATATTCTGGAGTTGTTCAGTGTAAGCTTCTGTAAATGGCAACTAGGTTAAACTGAATGATAATGATCTTCAGAGATTCTGTATCTTTACTGGTTTCTTATCTAAGTGTCCTACTAGTTCCTGGGAAAAGTGTGTTAGAATCTCCTATGAGGAATGTGGCCTTGCCTAGTTTTGCTTTTAATTTTGTCAGTTTTTAGGCACATATTTTAAAGATCTGTTGAAGACTTAAAACTGTCATTTCTTCCTGGTTGTATTGATCCTTTAGAGTAATGGATAGTCCCTTTCTGCCTCTAGTAATACCCCTTGTTTTGAGATCTATTCTGACTAATGTTATTAGAAGCACTTCAGTTTTTTTATGCTTAAGGTTTACATCATTTTTGCCATCCTTTTTCATCTTTTTACTTTCAATACATTTTTGCATTTGAGTTGAAATTGAGTCTATTGTAAATAGCGTATACTTGGTTCTTGCATTTTAATCCTGTCTTAAAATCTGTGCCTTTTGATAGGAAAGCATATTCTTTTTATATTTAATGTAATTATTGAGTAGCTGTATCACCTTCCCTTCTTGTTCCTTTGTTCCTACTTTCTTGCCTTCTTTTGCATCAATGAAATATTGTAGTATTCCGTCTAAATTCCCCTATTGGCTCTCTATGTATCTTTTAGGGTTAAAATATACATCTTTAATATAACCCATTCTACTTATAGATAATATTGTGTTACTTTAGGCTGAGGGGTCTTGAAACAGTGTATTTCATTTTTCCAACCTATTCTTAGTGCTATTTTTGTTGTATATATTCTCTGTATAATTATAAACCCATTCCTGTAGTAGTAAAACATTTAAAATATTTTATTGTTAAAGTTAATATTTTTTAAGAAATCATATATATTTTAAGAGAAGAATATCTTATATATGGTCTTCTTACATGCCTACTATTTCTAGAGATATTTATTTCTTCAGCTTAAGGAACTTCATTTAGTATTTCTTGTAGTGCAGGTCTTTGGTTGACAAATTATCACAATTTCTGTTTTCCCAAAATGTCTTTATTCTGCCTTCACTTTTGAAAAATTTTTTCCTCTGGATGTAATATCCTTGGTTGGCAGTTCTTTTGGTACTTGAGTTATGTCGTTTCTATTTCCTGTGGCTTCCATTGTTTATGACAAGAAATCAGTCATTATTCTTACTGTTTTTCCCCTGGATGTTACCTATTGTTTTTGCTGACTGCCTTCAAGATTTTGTTTCTTTGGCTTTTATAACTTTGAATATGCTATGTCTAAGGGAGTTTTCTTTAGTTCTTTGTTTGGAGTTTATTGAATTCTTGGATTTGTATGGTTACTGTTTTCAACCAAAACTGAGATTTGGTGGGGGGGGGAGTGATATTTTTTTGAATGTTTTCTTTTTCCCTTTTAGTCCACATCCTAGGATTCAAATAATGTGTATTTTGGACCCCAGACTGCTTATTATCTCATATGTCTCTGAGGTTCTTTTCATTTTCTTCAATCATTTTTCTTTATGTACCTCGGATTGAGTAATTTCTATTGATCTAACTTCCAGTTTACTGATTACTTTCTCTCCTTTGAAGCTAACTATTCAGCCTATTCAATGGATGTTTAATTTAGTTATAGGTTTTAGGTCTAGAATTTCCTATTTTGTCATCTTTTTAGGGCCGCAGCTGTGGCATAAGGAAGTTCCCAGGCTAGGGGTCGAATTCGAGTTGCAGCTGCCAGCCTACGCCACAGCTACACCAAACCAGATCTGAGCTGTGTCTGTGACCTACAACACAGCTCACAGCAACAGTGGATCCTTAACTCACTGAGCAGGGCCAGGGATCGAACCCGCACCCTCATAGATACTGATAGGGTTCATTACCACTGAACCACGAAGGGAACTCCCTAGAATTTTCTTTTCTATTGTCTCCACTTCTGTTTTAAAATTACTTTTTGTTCATTCATTTATTTCATATTTCTCTTTAATTTTTTTAATGTATTTAGACCGGTTTTATATGTGTATAATAGCTGCTTTGAAGTCGATCTGCTGAGTCAAACATCTACGTTCATATGAAGTCATTTTCTTTTTTCTTTGTTTTAAAAGAAAACTTGTTTATCTCTAAGGTGTACAACATGATTTAAATATATATAAAAATAGTGAAACAATTACTACAGCCAAGCTAATTAACATCTCATCTCACAGAATCAGTTTCTATTATCTGCTTTCTTCCATTTTTCTGTCTATGAAGTTTTAGATGAAAAGTAGACATTGCAGATAAATTTTAGTAAATCTGTGTTTTGTTTGGGGATTTTTGTTTTCATGTATGGTAGGTATTGATTTGCTTGGACTCAAGCTGCAAACTCTGACTTTCCTATAGGTATGCAGCAACTCTTATCTCTGTCCTCTGTTTTGTTTCTTAATGCTGAATTTTAGCCTTTTACCTTTGTAATTTGGTAGTCAGCCGATGCTTGTAATGGAGATAGGGATAACACTATGGTTTCTTTCCTTGGAGGAATTCCCCCTTCCTGCAATTTTCAAGGTTTGCTAGCTTTGGGTTTTGACCTCTGACTTTTCAAACCCATGATGCTTCATCTTTCTTCTTACTGCTTGAGCTGTGTCTGGCTGGGGACCACACTTGTTTAAAAAACATCAAATTCACAGATTTTTCCCTGAGTAGCTCTTCCTGTCTTATCTCTTCTGCTTCTTTGTGGGCTGCCTGGGTCTTTCTCATGTGTATGTAATTTAGCTGTCAGCAATGGCTGGCTTCCAAGATTTCTCCCCTTTAAACTATCTAAGCCTGAACTCTGACTTCTAGCACCTCTATCTGGTAAAAATTTCAATTTCCACTGCCATTTTCTGACCATGGTCACTGGATTGGAGAATAACCTCGGATTGCAAAGCCACAGATTCGAAATTCTTGCCTCTTTCAAGTACAGCTTGTTGAGAGTAAACATCCCTCTAGTTTTGTCTTTTATTAGATGCTTTCCCGTACTTTAAAATATTGTTCTGTTTAAATAATTTTATCAAGTTTTTATTACTATAACCGTGGAAGGGCTCATGGGACTATTTCAGCACCCAATCATTACTCACAGTAGTTCCTGGATTTTTGAAAAGTCTCCTGAGAATATTCTGTTGTCCATTCAGGTTTGAGACTTACAAACCAATGCCATGCACCACTTTGCCTCAGTGAAGTACTGGCTTTGTTCTTACTCTATTCTTGTTCCACATGCTCTAGAAGTAGGTCTATGAACTACACGGTCTGGGTCCAATGAATAGACTGAACTTGAGTCCAAGAATTCTGCACCAAGGGGGTTTGAATAGAAGAATGTTGGCAGCCCTGGGGAAAGGATTTGTAGAGTTTCTCCCAACTACAAAGGCACTTTTCTCTGACCCCAAGGTGGCGATCTGGGGCTCAGAGCTTGAAAGAATCTCCTAGAAGTAGAGATGGCTAGATGGTTAGCCCAGGGATACTGGCAGCCCTGTTTTCAGTCAGATGCAGGGGACCATCCTGGCCCAGGTGTTCAGTCTTGGGACCTAGTCTTTGCTGCCCTCAAAAACAGCTGAAGACACACTCTTGGCCCTGATTCCTCTTCATAAGGCTGCTTCTGCGATGAGGCTGTGCTGAGACTCATTTAGATGTATGTAGAGTCATGTGTATTCTCTGTCTCAGCTTAGAACGGACACGACCAAATCTGGATAGCTACTCGTTCCTTTCTTTACTTGGTCAACATTTCTGAGGTTCTGCTCCCGAATGGCAGAATCTAGCCAAACTCTGGGGAGGAGGAGAGGCAGGAATCACAGTCACTGCCCTAGAAGGTACACATTTACCGCAGGGACAGACCAGAGACACACAGTACATTCACACTGTGAATGTTTGCGATATTTTAATATAGAAACTTGTTCAGTTTGAAAGGCAAGATGAAATGGAGAGGAGCCTAGTTCTAGACTGAGATTTCCTCTCAGCCGGCTACTGACCATGACCTTGGAAAGTTAAACCTCTCTGTACCTTGTTTCCTGGGGGGTTAATAACAGTACTTACTTCAAGGAGATGTTAAACAGGTTACATGAGCTAATATATGTGTAGCTCTCAGGCCAAAGCCTGGCAAATAGTGAGTGCCATACAAGTCTTATTTTCTTCCCTGTCTTTGTTAGACGAGGTATTTGCGAAGTAAAGTGTTCTTCCATCTCCTATTAGGGTATAATAAGTAAGCTACCTTTGCTTTCTAGGGTACTGTTTTTTTTCGTTTGCCCATTTTTAAATTGGATTACTTGGGGGTCTTTGCTATTGAGTTGTATGAATTCCATATAGTTTAGAATATTAACCCCCTTATCAGATATAGACTTGCAAATACCTTTTCCCATCCTTTAAATTACCTCGTTATTTCACTGATTATTTCTTTCGTGTGGAGAAGCTGTTTAGTTTCATATGGGACCACTGGTCTGTTTTTGCTTCTGCTGTCTTTGCTTTTTGTGTCATATCCAAAAAAATATAATTGCCAAGATCAGTGTCAAGGAGCTTTTCCCCTATGTTTTCTTCTAGGAGTTTTATGGATTTCAGGTCTTATATTTAAGTCTTTAATCCATTTTGAGTTAATTTTAGTGAGAGGTGCAAGATAAGGGGCCAATTTAGTTCTTTTCTGCGTGAATATCCAGTTTTCTCAATACCATTTCTTGAAGAGATACCTTTTCCCCATTCTTGACTGTCCTGTGAAATATTAGTTTATGTCTGGGTTTATTTCCGGGCATTTGATTCTGTTTCATGAGTCTATGTGTCTATTTTTATGCCAATATCATATTGTTTTGATTATTATAGCTTTGTAATATAGTTTGAAATTAGGAAGTGAAATGCCTACAGCTTTTTTTTTCTCCCCCCCTCAGGGACTGCTTTGGCTATTAGGAGTCTTGTGTGCTTCCATATGAATTTTAGGATTATTTTTTCTATTTCTGTGGAAAAGCCATTGGAATTTTGATATGGTTTGCATTAAATCTATGTCTTTTTTTTTCATTTTTTTAGGGCTGCACTGGTGGCATAGGGAAGTTCCCAGGTTAGGGGTCGAATCATAGCTGTAGCTGCTGGCCTATGCCACAGCCACAGCAATGCGGGATCCGAGCCACATCTGTGACTTACACCATAGATCATGGCAATGCCAGATCCTTAACCCACTGAGTGAGGCCAGGGATTAAACCCGCATCCTCATTGATACTAGTCAGATTTGTTTCCACTGAACCTTGGCAGTAACTCCAGCAATGAATCTATAGAAGGGTAGTATGGGCATTTTTAATAACATTAATACTTAACATGGGATATCTTTCTATTTCAGTCTTCAGTCTGTATTCTTCAATTTCTTTCATTAAAGTCATATTTTTAGTGTAAAGATCTTTCACTTCCTTGGTTAAATCTGTTCCTAAGTATTTTATTGTTTTTGATGCTAGAAGAGATAGGAATGTTCTCTCTCTCTCTCTTTTTTTCCAGATAGTTCATGGCTAGTGTATACAAGACTACAGACTTTTTTTGTTGATTTCATATCCTAAAACTTTACTGTATTTGTTGATTCGTTCTAACATTTTTTTGGTGAAATCTTTAGGAATTCTTGTGTGTAAGATTATGTCATCTGCAAACACACAGTTTCACATCCTCCTTTACAATTTGTGTGCCTTTTATTTCTTTTTCTTGCTTAGGACTTCCAGTACGATGTTAAAGAGCAGTGGTGAGAGTGGGCATCCTCGTCTTGCTCCAGATCTTAGAAAAAATGTTTTCACTCTTTCACTGTTGAGTATGATGTTAGCTGTGGGCGTGTCATATATGGCCTTATTATGTGGCGATATGTTCATTCTGTACATAAGGTGTGAGTTTTTATAAAAGGATATTGAATTCTGTCAACTGGTTTTTCTGTGCCTACTGAGATGATTGTATGATTTTTATCTTTCATTCTGTTAGTGAGGATATCACATTTATTGATTTCCATACATCAAACTATCTTTGCATCCCAGGAGTAAATCCCACCTGATCATGGTGATGATCCTTTCAATGTGCTGTTTAATTTGGTTTGTTAATATTTCGTTGAGAATTTTTGCATCTGTAACCATCAGCGATAATGGTCAATATTTTTCTTTTCTTGTAGTGTGCTTATCTGGCCTTAGTATCTGGGTAACGTTGGCCTGAGTTTGGGAGTGTTCTTTTCTCTTGAATTTTTGGGTAGAATTGGAGGAGAATCAGCATTAATTATTCTTTAAATGTTTAGCAGAATTCTCCAGTGAAGCCATCTTGTCCTGGGATTTCTGTGTTGGAAGATTTCAGATTATGGATTCAATCTCTTTACTCATTATCGGTCTGCTCAGATGTTTTATTTCTTCATGGTTCAGACTGATAGGCTGTTGTTCTTAGAAACTGATCCAGTCTTTCTAAGTTATGCTCAAGGGATAACTTTTTTAAAAAGATGGTAGCTTAGGGCATACATGTATGGGGGCAGTATGGCCAAAGGTAGAGGGAGAAATGATGAGGCAGGAAGAGGAAATGGAATTTGACTGCTCAGGGATACGTCAACTTTACTAACAGGAGAGAAAGCAGAGTATGAGTACAGATAAAAGGAGGTTGGTGGATTTGGCATTGGGAAGATGAGGGGTTTCCATCATGCTGGTACTCTAGTGGGTCTCTTCTGGGATCATTTCACATCCTCTCAGCCCCACCTTTTGTTTCAGTGGTTGCTGTAGAGCAGAGTTTCATGCTGGCTCTAACTAGGATTGCATGGATGCAATCCGACACAGCTTACCAATCTCTTATTCTTGCACCAGGATTTCTCTAATCCCAAGATGTTAGACACCCAGGAATATGCCCAACAGTTACGCATATTAAGCCACAAGTTCTGAGAAGTTATGCCTGGGAAACCGCACTTGACCTACAGGGAATGGAGGCCAATGAGTCAATGTTTTCTGCTTTTATCCTCTACTGACGGCTCCGAGCTTCATTTGATAAGGCTCCTTATCCCCAACAGGGATCCATTCAATAATGCATCTTTGAATTGATTTTTCCTCCTTCCTTGTTTCCCTCCCCACTCCTTCCTTCCAGATCCCTGGGATTTTATTCTCAAAGCAAGTACTTGCACACAAATGTCTGCTTCGGTTCTGCTCTTGGGGAAATGTAGGCTGACAATGCTCTGGCTGATCAGGCCTTGCTTATTTTTCTGTTCTCATTTTGCGCTAGATCCCTAAAGCCCCCACCCTGGCCTCCCCGCACAGCCTATAATGTGCCAACATTATTCCCACCTCAAGGCCTTTTAACCATATTTTGAACCCCTGCCCTAGTTCTTCCTGTGACACCTTACCTGGTCTCTGTTTATGAGCTACCATCACGGAGAAATCCTTGCTGATCATCTATTGTGAGCAAAACTCAATCCCACCACTAGGCCTCTCCCTCCCATTTTTTTGTCTTTTTGCCTTTTACCTAGAGCCGCACCCGTGGCATATGGAGGTTCCCAGGCTAGGGGTCTAACAGGAGCTGTAGCCGCCAGCCTTCGCCACAGCCACAGCAACGCGGGATCCGAGCCACATCTGCAACCTACACCACAGCTCACGGCAACGCTGGATCCTTAACCCACTGAGCGAGGCCAGGGATCGAACCCACAACCTTATGGTTCTTAGCTGGATTCATTAACCACTGAGCTACGAAGGGAACTCCATCCCTATTTATTTTTCAATAGCGCTTACCACGCTCTGAAACGCTCTTCCTTTTGTGAACTGTCTCTGGGTGATTGGATTGCTTGCTGGAGGCAGGACTTCCCGGTGCTTGGATTCACCTCTTTGTCCCACGGAGGTGCAGCCCTATCTTTTCATAAAATGTCCCTTCCAGCTATAGGAGACAGGCACATTAACACAGATGCTTCAGATGAGCCCAATACAAGGTGGCAAATGATAAACAGCACTCGACTTTTGTTTCCAGAGGCCAACAGGAACTGGTGGGGACCGTAGGGAAGCCCTCGAGTTCAGGCTTGTCTATAGGAGGCGCCCCCACACAGCTCCTTGGGGTTGCTACTTAAGAATGCAGCTAAGGAGTTCCCGTGGTGGCCCAGCGGTTAACGAATCCGACTAGGAACCATGACGTTGACGGGTTCGATCTCTGGCCTTGCTCAGTGGGTTAAGGATCCGGCGTTGCCGTGAGCTGTGGTGTAGGTTGCAGACGCGGCTCGGATCCCGCGTTGCTGTGGCTGTGGCGAAGGCCGGCGGCTACAGCTCCTGTTAGACCCCTAGCCTGGGAACCTCCATATGCCACGGGTGCGGCCATAAAAGGACAAAAAAAAAGAATGCAGCTAATACTGCTCAACTTTCTGGTTTCTCAAGATATACCAATACCTGATTGTGTGTGTGTGTGTGAGAGAGAGAGACAGACAGACAGAGAGTGATATAGAGAAACAGAGACAGAGACAGAAAGAATCAGAGAGAGAGAAATCTCCAAATTTTAAAATACTTGCCAAAAAAATTCCATTTTTTCAGTACTTTCTGGGCTGAAGAAACCCCAGAACCCATGCTTTGCCCATAGGTGGCAGGGTTGGGGCTGGATTTGACTTTCCTGGCTCACCTTTATAGTCAGTCCCGTGTTCACCCACAGTCTAGGCCATGAGAGTTGCGTGGTCCAAGTTGTAGGTGTTTCTTCACCAGAATCAGAAACGGAGACCCATCCAATCTGAAGAAGCAAAAGGAGAAGGGTCCCTCTGGGGTGTGTGGAAGGGAAAGAGACTGGACTGATTAACTTTCTGCATTTTGTAAATTCATAAATCCAAGATGCCAAAGGAGTAGAATATACAGCCTTTAGAGAAGGTACCACAAACCTGTCTTGGTAATAATTAGCCTTTTAAGAAGCAAGCACATTCAGCCCTTAATATCCAAAAAGGTGTAACATAGCAAGAATAAGCTATAAATAAAAGCGATGGAAAGCGTGGTTGTATTTTCCCAAGTCATTACGGTGGGTTGTAGCTAATTAATTCATAATGCCACTGAGTTGATACTGTGTTATTTGTATTCATGCAAATTACCTCTTAACTCACCTTAAAAGACGAACACGTTGAGCAAGTTGAACTTTCAAAAAAGCAGACATTAACAGAAGACAAAATAATAATGGGTATGGTTGGTTATTCATGCTGCTATAGATAAGATGATTATGTCAACATTTCCATTCAAAACTTTTATTTTTCAACAATTTATAACTCGGTCATAAAAAATAAATCACACTGTGCTGTGAGTTAGTGTTATGGTAACACTGGGAAAGGACTCCTTTTTCTTTTCTATGTTTAAAATGAGATTTATCTAATAGGTCGACAATTTAAAATTTCCCAAGGTTTAGAAAATGGCTTTTAGTGCCTGGGGTGGGTCAGGCGATTGCCAGGAATGGTTGCTCTCTGACCTGGCTGTTCCAGGGGTCCACTTTGGAGCGACTCCCACTCCATTGGAGGCTGGGGCTTTCTTTTCACTACCACAAAGCTGTTGTTATTTTATTTTATCTTATTTTGTCTTTTCAGGGCCGCACCTACGGCACATGGAAGTTCCCAGGCTAGGGGTCTAACAGGAGCTGTAGCCGCAGCCACAGCAACACTGGATCCAAGCCGTGTCTGCAACTTACACCACAGCTCACGGCCACGCCGGATCCTTAAACCACTGAGTGAGGCCAGGGATCAAACCCGTGTGCTTCTGGATGCTACTCAGGCTTGTTAACTGCTGAGCCAGGACAGAACTCCCCTGCTATTATTTTTATTTGCCCAGTAGTCTGGGATCCTTTCTTCTCTCAGGTTTCTGGGATTCTTTCTTCTTTTCTTCTGCCCTTCCTCCTCTAAGGCTCAGAGCCACGCGCTCACATTTATCTGTTCATTCATTCCATATGTATTTCCTGAACATAGTGTGACAAGCCATGTATTGTGTGGGGATGATATGCGAAAAACTGAAAAGGCACTGGGGTTTCTTATATTAAAATGTGGTATTATTTTTATTTTGGATTTCACGAGGGAGGCAGGCAAGAGTCCATGTGTAGTTTCTTTATAGATCACTGGCCGTACCAGACACCATTAGCTGCCCACAGTAGTGAACAAAATAGATTATAAACGAGAAGGCAAAGAAATAAGCAGTGGCACTTCAGATGGTGATGAGCACAACAAAGAAATAAAAAGGATGGAGTGATTGAGAATGACAAGGGGCCTGGAGGGGGAGAAGGCCAGTTTAAACTGGGTACTAATGGAAGACTTCAAGGGGTGGTGACATTTAACGTGAGAACACTGTGATCAAAAGCGCCCAGCTGTGCAAGGATTTGGGGAGCGAAGTGTATCGGACAGGGGGACAGCTGGAGCAGAAACCCTGTGCCTGGGGTGAGTTTGGCATGTCAGGGGACCTCAAAGTGCCCAGGGAAAGCTGGAGCACCCAGAGGAGCTGGGAGGGGGAGCGGGGCCGGTGAGTCAGAGCAGTGGGCGGGGCTGGAAGCCCTGGTGAACCTGGGTCCGAATTCTCAGCCACATCTCTCTCCGATTTCCAGGCCCCCATCCACAGGATTCCTCCCCCGCCTGTTGTCCTATCCTCACGCAGTCCACTCAGGAGCAGTTGAGATTTGCATTTTATCATTTTCCAAAGGGAGGCTGATTTATTTATTTATACTTTCTTAATTAAAATAATAATAGACTCAATGTCAAATATTCAGATAAGGAGTTCCTGTCATGCCTCAGAGATAAAGAACAGGATTAGTATCCATGAGGACACGGGTTCAATCCCTGGCCCCACTCAAGTGGGTTAAGGATGCGGTATTGCCGGGAGCTGTGGAATAGGTCACAAAGGCGACTAGGATCCCACGTGACTATGGCTGTGGCTGTGGCTGTGGTGTAGGCTGGCAGCTGCAGCTTCAATTCAATCCCTAGCCTGAAAACTTCCATATGCCATAGGTGCAGCCCTAAAAAGACAAAGAACAAAAACAAAAATAAAACTCATAATATAAAAACATAAGAGAAAATTCAAAGTGTGTAAGATAGGGAGTTCCTCTTGTGGATCAGTGGGTTAAGGACCTGACATTGTATCCATGAAGATGCGAGTTAGATCCCTGGCCTCGCTCAGTGGGTTAAGGATCCGGCATTGCTGTGAGCTGTGGTGTAGGTTGCAGACGCGGCTCAGATCCCGCGTTGCTGTGGCTGTGGCGAAGGCTGGCGGCTACAGCTCCTGTTAGACCCCTAGTCTGGGAACCTCCATATGCCGCGGGTGCGGCTCTAGATAAAGGCAAAAAGACACAAAAAAAGAAAGTGCTGGCAAGAGGTTAGAGTCTGGCAGAGCACCTGGCCTCACCATGGGACAGGGGAAGCGGGTACGGAGCCCCGGCTGGGGGCCTGGCAGAGGGAGTGTAAGACCTGACCTCCAGAACCTTCAGCGGTTCACACCCCGCTCCCAGGAAGAGGTCTATGAGAGCATGTCTCTTCCAGGGCAAAACCAGGGACACTTCGTGCTTTAGGAGCTGATGGGGGAACCAGACTCCCTGGACAGAGGCCTCAGCCCGGCGCTGCTACCAGGCATGTTTCCTCGGCCTCATCAGCCATCAGAAGCACTGTCCTCAGGGCCTGCCCTGTCCTCTCACAAGAGGCCCACGTGTCCCTCGCCCCTCACGCCCACACCCCTGGGCTGCCTCTGCCCCCAGGTCTGTGAGCTATCAGCATGATCACTGGCTGCACTCCTTTTGTCTCTGGAGCTCCAGAAAACAAGCATTTACTGACTTCCCCCTCAACCAGCACAGATTTCTCAGGCTTCATCTGTGTTCATAAAAATGCCATTATAGATTGAATAGAAGGAATTCAGTTATTCTTCTGCAGCTGGGGACAGAGCAATGCTTCTGTGAGGGAAACAAAAAGAGTGCAAGGCTCTAGCCTCCCTCCAAGCGATTTATTTAATGGAGGCGGCACAGAGGAGAATGTAGGCTGATGTCTTGGAACCTGATGAGGGTGTCAGCCAGACCTCCCCCAGGAGCCAGGAGGAGGGACTGTGGTGGTAAAATGCTAGTCAGCGCCCCTCAGAGGCTATACCCAGGCTTGCCTGCCCCTCCTTGTGATAGACTCACTCTTCAATCCCATTGTGCCCTTGGAAAACTGAGGCCAGGGGACAAAGACAGGAAAGGAGAGGCAGAAGCTGGACACTTGCCCAGGGCTTCCTGGGGCAAGTGGAGCTTGTTCAGGGAGGGCAGAGGGGTGGGCCAGGTGAGTGCCCACAGAGGCCCAGGCAGGCAGATTAGAAGAGCTAAGAGAATTCCCGTCGTGGCTCAGTGGTTAACAAATCTGACTAGGAACCATGAGGTTGCGGGTTCGATCCCTGGCCTTGCTCAGTGGGTTAAGGATCCGGCGTTGCCGTGAGCTATGGTGTAGGTCGCAGACGCGGCTTGGATCCCACGTGGCTGTGGTTGTGGTGAAGGCTGGCGGCTACAGCTCCTGTTAGACCCCTAGCCTGGGAACCTCCATATGCTGCGGGTGCGGCCCTAGATAAGGCAAAAAGCCAAAAAAAAAAAAAAGAAGAAGAGCTCAGGCCTTCAGTGCACAGCCACCAGGTCTGTGGGTCAAACCCTTCATCTTCATCATTCCCGTCCCTGCCAGCTCTACCATTAATAGGACAGATTATCAGTTATCTGGGCCCAAATTTGACAAATCAAATTGCAAAGAATTAAATAAGTCGTAGATCAATACTATCTGAATGACTAATTAATCATCTCTTGCAATTAAAACTACCAATTCTTACCACCTTTCAATTATATTTTATTGCACAATTCCTATTTAGAGCTTTTAGGCAATAGTATTGATGCATTTGATTACTTACACTTGGTAATCAAATAATCTATTAATCAGCACGCCCTGTTATGGGATTTCTGGTTTAATTATCATCACTTTGATGCAGAATCCGGGTTTAATTCACCTTGGGTTTTCCTCAAGATGCTGCCGTTTGGCTATTTCATTCTGTTGTATGGTTTTACATGCTACACAAAAGTCTTTCTTCTGTGAAAAGGAATCATAAGAAAAATTGGTGAGTGTATTTGCAAAGCAGGCAAATGAACAAACTCAAGTGGTGCTTCAAAATCGTGTTTTACCTTAATATTTTTGGAGGTTTTGCAACTTATTTTTATTCCTAGTATGTTTGGAAATGTGCTTTTAAGACACAGGGATAAAAGGACCTTTGGAATTAGAAATGGGTGCTGCCTTCGTGATTACCTTGGAATACAAATGAAATGCCAAGCACTTTATAATCTCTTTCCCCGTGTCCATCAATTTGGAAATAAGTACAAATAAAATTTCTTATTTAACCTAGGCATTTATTATTCCAGTGGCAACGCAGAACAAACTGGTGGTTGGACTTAACTTGCCTTAATGTTTTCTGAGCATCAGTATGAAAGGGAAATAATGACAAACTGTGTGGGCAGACCTTGCAGGGATCCTGGGTGGGCCTCAGCCGCTCTCCTGCTTTTCAAGTTCATATTCAGGCCCTCAGGGATGTCCTGGAGGCTGAGCGAGCCTAGTCTTCTCCAGGCCTCTGCTGAGTCTCTCTCTGCAAACATGGGATCCAGGCAAGAGCTTCTTGTGGGTGATGGGCAAAGCTTCACAGAGGTTTTGAGCTGAGTCCAAGCTGAGTGGGTTCAGAACTTCATGCATAGGAGCAAGATCGCCAAAAGTACAGAGCTGTGATGGCACTGGGGCAGAGGGAGGAGGGCCCGGGAGGCGGGAGATACTCTCCTGGAGCACACTCTCTGCCTCCACAGGCTGCCCCAGGCTTTTCAGAGGTACTTACTCCCACCTCTCTGAATACTCCCTTCCCTCCAGAAAATGGGCAATTCTCCAAAAAAGTGCTTATCCTAGACCCATCTTTCCCAAGCTTCTCTCCGGTTGGCAGGGAGTGGGGAGGAAGCTGTAACGTGATACAGACATGGTGGCTCTTTGGAAGATCAAAGCAGAACTACATGTCAAGTGCTCCCACGTAGGGACATGTTTGCTCGCCTTCCACACTGGCTTCTGCTGGAGTCACTGCAGAGACTCAAAGCAAGCAGATGGGCAATGGCACCTCCACGCTGCCTCCCAGTTTCCTGGCTCTCGTGCTTCCCATTCCCGGAAAAAGAAAGCCTGAGCTTCCTTAATGCAATGTGCAAGGCTCTTCACAGCGAGGTTCTGGGGATGTGTAATTCTCAGATGGCCCCCAAGATTCCCAGCCTGGTGTAAATACCTTGTACAGAGCCCTCCCCTTGAGTGTGGGTGGGCCAGACCTTATCAGTTGAACCCATGTCAAAGACGGTCTAGAGGTCAGGTCAGACATGGAAGAAGTCAGAGCGATCTAAGGAGGGAGATTCTCCTGCACTTGAAGGAACAACTGTTGTGGAGAGGGCTGCGTGGCAGGGAACTGAGGTGGCCTCTACTTGCTGATGGCCTCAGTCCTACAACCACTAGGTTCTGCCAACACCTCGGGAGCCTGGAAGAGGGTTCTGGACCTCAGGTGAGATCACAGCCCTGGCTGATACCTTGACTGCAGGCGGTGGGAACCTGAGCAAAGGACCCAACCGAGCAACACCCAACTCCTGTCCTACAGAAACTCTCAGTTAATATATGTAATTTTTTTATTTCTGTCTTTTTATGGCTGCACCCACGGCATATGGAGATTCCCAGGCTAGGGGTCTAACAGGAGCTGTAGCCGCCGGCCTACGCCACAGCCACAGCAACATGGGATCCGAGCCGTGTCTGCAACCTTCACCACAGCTCACAGCAACACCAGATCCTTAACCCTCAGAGCAAGGCCAGGGATCGAACCTACATCCTCATGGACGCCAGTCAGATTCGTTTCCGCTGAGCCACGATGGTAACTCTGAAACTCTCAGTTAATAATCAACCATTATTTGAGCAGCTAAGTCTGTGGTATCTGCCACACAATCGAAAACACACGAAGTCCCCAATTTCCACATCCAAAAAGCCTCTCCTCTCCCACCTGGTTGCTAGTCTGCCAATTCCCAGCCCTGCTCTAGGCATGTGGGGTCCGCTCCGCCTGCTGCCCTCCCCACAGAAGCAGAGCCCAAGATGACAAGCCCAGAACCTGCTGTCTGGACGTGAAAGGGAACACCAGCAGGAGAAGGAGGGAGTGAAACAGGAGCCAAGGCAGCCAGGGACGGGCTGTTATTTCGCGGGTACTACCATGCGATGGGGCTAAAGCCTGCTGAGAAAGTCTGGGGGGCAAAATAGAACACACCCTCAGGTACCCCTGCAGAGGAAGGCAGTGAGGGGCCGGTAAGCCATTGTGCGAGGGCTAGGGTGGGCTGGGGGATAGTTATCCTCTTGCACTTCTGGCCTGCAGGGTGGGCAAAGGAGAGCCTTGGGGGCCAAGAAGGTCAGGGGCTGGCTTTTGGAGGTCCAAGGAGGAGGGGAAACAGGCAGGGGTGAAGAAGCATCTGTCTGATCTTCTACCCGCTGACATCCGCCTGCATCTTTGCAGCCAGGCTCATACCCCCCTTTTTCCGAGCAGTATCTCCGAGCCCTCCTGCTTCATGATACTCCACCATGCAGCCTCTGCCCCTTTATCGCTAGTCTCCATCTGTATCCAGTGGCCTCTTCTCATCATGGTCACGTGTCACACACCTGGGCACACAGCCTGGCACCTCCCCCTGCAAGCCACGGGCCCCTTCATGTCAGGGCCTTGTACCTAGTAGGTCTTCAACATTCATTCCATGGATGCATGAAGCATGTCTTCCCTGGGGTACATATTTCCCTCCGTGGAGCTGAACTGGGTGACTTCTGTGATCCCTTTGACCCCCTCCCACCATCTCGGTACTCCCTTCCCTTGTCCTGCTTTCTTCTCTCCCCAGAACACATCACCATCTGGCATATTATGTACGTTTATTTGTTGTCTGCCATCCCCCCACTAGAATGTAAGGTCCTAAAGGACACATTTAGTTATTTTGTTCACTGCTGTATTGCCAGCGATCGGCACATAACACTCTCGGGCATAAAGAAGTCACTGGATAAAATCATTTTTGTTTTTTTATGGCTGCACCTGTGGCGTATGGAAGTGTCTCGGCTGGGGTCAAATCAGAGGTGCAGCCACTGGCCTACACCACAGCCACGGAAACAATGTATCTGAGCCGCCTCTGTGACCTACACCACAGCTTATGGCAATGCCGGATCCTTAACACACTGAGAGAGGCCAGGAACTGAACCCACATCTTCACAGACACAATGTTGGGTCCCCGTTGAGCCACACTGGGAACTCCTAAAATCTTCTGAATGAATGAATGAATGAATGAATGCTACTCCAAGGGTCTTTAATTACAATAACAGTAACTTATTGAGCAATTAAATTCCCAAGCCTTATTTCATCTTGACAACACACGTCTGAGATAGGTATTCTTACTTCCATTCTCAGAGGTGACTCAGGCAGCAGGTGGAGGAACTGAGACCAAATCTTGGCAGTCTGACTCAGGAGCCCACGGCTCTTTGCAAGTACTCTATACAAATGAGTTCAATTAACCCGACAAGTTTTTCAGGGGGCACGGAATACAACCAGGGTGTTAAAAAAGGGGGGAGTATGTGGTGCCACTGCAGCAACTTGCTTGGCAAGAGATGGATGTGTGGTTGATAGGGAAACTGATATGGCTCTCTAACAAAGCCTGAAAATTAATCATACTTAATGAACGTGACTAATGTGTTAAAGGAACAAGCGATTAAAATATTACCGTGGCTGAACTTCTTCTCCCTGGCTAATTTCTTCTCCTCCCTAGGGTTGCCATCTTTCAAAGAGGTAGGGGCAACGGAATTAGGGAAATGGATTTTATGGAACAGAAAAGCATTTTAAATGGCTTAAATCGGGGACAGGCTGTGCAGTTCTCAAGTGGCTGTCAGTCTCCATGTCTCACCGCTCAAGCGAGGGATGTGGGCTGGGAGGAGAAACTGTCACAGCGATTGGGGCTGGAAATGGGGAGCCAGGCATTTCCCAGAGTAATGGTGTGGAAACAGGAGACAGACGTTGGGCCCTTAAGCTGGGAGGCTGACTGCCTTACAATTAGGCACAAGGTGAGATGAAAGTGGCTGCGGAGACAGATCGCCTGAGGCAGGGCCAAAGACCCTGCACTGGCTTTGTGAGTTATCCAGGATCATATGCTGAATGGCCGTGTTATAAATACATTTGAGGAGCACCTCTGGAGGTGTGTCTCCTCAGAACACACACCCCTCCCTGGCTCCAGACACATACCCATTGCCCAGATGGGGGCATCAAAAGTGCAGGGAACAGGAAGTCCCTCAGAATAAAACTCACAGATTTGGGACTGGGAGATCCCGTGCTTACTGGCAAACACCTACTATTGGCACCATATCAGGTTTGTTCATGGAATTGTGTGAACCTGAGGTCCCACAATCAGGGGCCTCACCACATGTAACTGAGCCAAGTGGGCAGAATGGGAAAGAACCCAGACCAGCAAGCAAGGACTGACCCGTGTTTTCCAGTTTTCAGAGAAAAGACAAATGTGTGTGTGTGTGTGTGTGTGTGTGTGTGTGTGTGTTAGTTTCCTCTTGCTGCTGTAAGAAATTGCCACAAATTTAGTGTCTTAACACAACATAAGTTCATTCTTTTATGGTTCTGGAGGTAAAAAGTCTAACGTGGGTCTGCAGGGCTGTGTTACTTCTGGAGACTTTAGGGGAGAATCTGTTTCCTTGACTTCTCCAGCTTCTAGAGATTGCCTGCATTCCTTGGCTCCAGTCCCCATTCCTACATCTTCAAAGTCAGCAGCATAACATCTTCTGCCCCCGCTGATTGCCTGTTTTTCTCAAGTAAGAACACCGTGACTACACTGGACTCATCCAGACAATCTTCCATCTCAAGACCCTTAATCAACGCCCCTAATACAGGAGCACCCAGATACCTACAACAAATACTAACAGACATAAAAGGAGAAATTGATAGAAATACAATCATAGTAAGAGACCTTAACTTCCATCAATGCACAGCTCCTCTAGACAGGAAATCATTAAGGCAACAGAGATCCTAAATAACACATTAGAAAAGTTAGACTTAATCGACATTTTCTGGACATTACATCCAAAAAAAATCAGAATATACATTTTTCTCAAGGGCACACGGAACATTCTCAAGGATTGATCACATACTGGGGCACGAAGCTAACCGCAACATATTTAAGAGTACAGAAATTATTTCAGGTATCTTCTCTGACCACAATGGCATGAAACTAGAAATCAACCACAGGAAAAAAAATGAGAAAAAACTAACTACATGGATACTAAACAATATGCTGCCAAAAAGAAAACAATGGGTCAATGAGGAAATCAAGAAGGAAATTAAAAAATATCTCAAGATAAATGATAATGAAGACACAAGCATTCAAATCTATGGGATGCCACAAAAGCAGTGCTCAGAGGGACGTTCATAGCAATACAGGCCTTCCTCAAAATAGAACAAAAATCTCAAATTGACAACTTAACCTACTACCTAAATGAATTAGAAAAAGAAGAGCAAAGAAAATCTGAAGTCAGCAGAAGGAAGGAAATCTTAAAGATCAGAGAGGAAATCAGTAAAATAGTAATTCAAAAAACAATAAAAAAATCAGTAAAACCAAGAGCTGGTTCTTTGAAAAGGTAAACGAAATTGACAGACCTCTGGCCAGGCTCACCAAGAAGAAAACAGAGAAAACCCAAATAAACAAGATAAGAAAAGAGCAAGGAGAGGAAGGAGACCATTTTGGGGCTCAGCGGTTAACGAACCCGACTAGGATCCATGAGGATGCGGGTTCCATCCCCTGGCCTTGCTTAGTGGGTTAAGGATCCGGCATAGCCGTGAGCTGTGGTGTAGGTCGCAGATGCAGCTCAGATCCCATGTAGCTGAGGCTGCGGTGTAGGCTGGTGGCTACAGCTCTGATTCGACCCCTAGCCTGGGAACCTCCGTATGCTGCAGCCCTAAGATAACAACAACAACAACAACAACAAAAAACAGCTCAAGAACGTCAGTCAAAGTGGATGCCATGTTTAGGAATCTTTGGAAGAAAGATGCCAATATCCACTTGCTGGTGCCTTATGTGAGACAACAGCTTAAAGCTAAAAATGAGGAATTTGGATCAGATCCTAAAGCAAACACGAAAATGAGCAATGGCTCAGGTACCTTGGTCTTAAGGACAAAACAAAGACTCCAATTGAGATTAGATTAAGATGGCAGAATAGAAGGACTGGAGCTCAACTTCTCTCCCAAAAAACAACAAAACTACAACCAAATGCCAAGCAACCTTCAGCCAAATGGACTGTAAAATTCCAAAAAAGATATTCTACTCCAGAAGACAAAGAGGAGACCACATTAAGAGGTAGGAGGGGCGATTACACGATAGAAGCAACCCCATACCTCCCGGGTGGGAAGCCCCACAGACTGGAAAGTAACTGTATCACAGAGACTCAGCTACAGGATTGAGAGTTCTGAGCCCCACGTCAAATCCCCATGCTTGGGGATCTGGCACAGGGAGAAAGAGCCCCCGGAGCATCTGGCATTGAAGGCCAGCGGGGCTTGTGTGCAGGGGCTTCTCAGGACTGGGGGAAAGAGGAGACCCCATTCCTGAAAGGTGCACACAGACTTTCATGTGCACTGGATCCCAGGGCAAAGCAAAGTCTCCATAGGAATCCAGGTGGAACCTGAATGCAATTCCTGGAGGATCTCCTGGGAAAACAAGGGTGACTGTGGCTTGTTGTGGGGGAAGGGCATTGGAGGCAAAGCTCTTGGGAACATTCATCAGCCCGCATTTCTCTGGAGGTGGCCATTTCTGGGAAAATCTGGTCCCTCCCATCAGCGCTGAGAAGCCTCAGGCCAAACAATAATCCAGGTGGGATCACAGCCCCACCCATCAGTAAACAGGCTGCCTAAAGACCCCTCAGGCACACAGCCAGCCTCTAATCTCACCCAGAGACAAAGCCCCACCCATCAGAGAGATAGGAATCAACCCCACCTACCAGTGGGCAGGCATCACTCCTTCCCATCAGGAAGCCTACAGCAAGCCCCCTCCCCAATATCAACTTTAGCCACAGGGGAGGCAAACACCAGAACTAAGAGAGGCTACAACTCTATTGTCTGCAAAAAGGTCACCACACCAAAAACTTATAAAAATGAAAAGACAGAAAACTATAACTGAGATAATGGAGAAAGAAAAAAGCCCAGAAAAACAGCTCAGTGATGAGGAGATTATCAGCCTCCCAGAAAGAGACTTTAGACTTGATGCTGAAGATGATGCAAGGCATTGCAAATAGACTGGAGGCAAAGATTGATAATTTACAGGAAACACTGAGCAAAGAAATACAAGCTGTAAAAATTAAACAAGAAGAGATGCAAAATACAATAACTGAAATAAAAAGTTCATTAGAAGCAGCCAACAGTAGAATACAGGAGGCAGAAGAACAAATCAGCGAGGTGGAGGACAGATTAGTGGAAATCACTAATGCAGAAGAGAAAAGAGATAAAAGATTGAAATGAAGTGAGGAGAGTCTTGGAGAACTCTGGGATAATGTTAAACGCACCAACATCTGTATTATAGGGGTGCCAGACGTAGAAGAGATAGAGAAAGGGACAGAAAAATATTCAAAGAGATAATAGCCGAAAACTTCCCTAATATGGGAAAGGAACCATTCAGTCAAATCCAGGAAGCGCAACGAGTACCATATAAAAAGAAATGAACAAGGAGAAATCACAATGGATACTGAGGAAATACAAAAAAACCATAAGAGTATACTATTAATAATTGTGTGCCAACAAATTTGACAATCTAAAAGAAATGGACAAATTTCTAGAAACTTACAGCCTGCCAAAACTGATTCAAGAAGAAACAGATCAACTGCACAGACTGATCACTAGACATTAAATTGAATATGTCATTAAGACACTCTACAAATAAAATTCCAGGACTAGATGGCTTCACAGGCAAATTTTACCAAATATACCAAGAGGAACTTATAGTCATCCTCCTTAAACCCTTCCAAAACGTTGAAGAAGAAGGAACACTCCCAAAGACATTCTATGGCACCGCCATCACCCTAATACCAAAATCAGACAAAGATACCACCAAAAAAGAAAACTATAGACCAATATCTTTGATGAATATAGATGCAAAATTCTCAACAAAATTTTAGACAACCGAATCCAACATATAAAAAAGATCATACCCAACGACCAGGTTCACAAGGATGGTTCAACATACGCAAATCAATCAACGTCATACACCACATTAACAAAAGAAAAGTAAAAAAACACATGATCATCTCAATAGATGTGGAAAAAGCATTTGACAAAGTCCAACATCCATTCATGATAAAAATCTTTTACCAAAGTGGGTATAGAGGGAATATACCTTAACATAATAAAAGCCATTTATGACAAACCCACAGCAAATATAATAACGGAGAACAGCTAAAAGCCTTTCCACTAAAATCTGGAACAAGACAAGGATGCCCACTCTCAACCCCCGTTATTCAATACAGTATTGGAAGTCCTAGCCACAGCAACCAGACAAACAAAAGAAATAAAAGGTATCTAAATTGGAAGAAAAGAGGTATGCAGATGACATGATACTATATATTGAAAACCCTAAGGACTCAAACCAAAAACAACTCAAACTGATCCAAAAATTCAGCAAAGTAGCAGGATATAAGGTTAACATTCAGAAATCAGTCGCATTGTTATATAGTAACAATGAAATATTAGAAAAGGAATACAAAAATACAATACCTTTTAAAGTTGCACCCCAAAAAAATCAAATACCTGGGAATAAACCTGACCAAGGAGGTAGAAGACTTAAGTGCTAAGAACTATTAAACATTAATCAAGGAAATTAAAGAGGATGCAAAGAAATTCCACATTCCTGGGTTGGAAAAATTAATATCGTAAAAACGGCCATACTACACAAAGCAGTCCACAGATTCAATGCAATCCCTTTCAAATTACCCATGACGTTTTTCACAGAACTACAACAAACAATCCAAAAATTTATATGGAACCATAAAAGACCCAGAATTGCCAAAGCAATCCTGAGGAACAAAAACCAAGCAGGAGGCGTAACTCTCCCAGACTTCAGGCAATATTACAAAGCCACAGTAATCACGATGGTGTGGTACTGGTACCAAAACAAACATATGGACCAATGGAACAGAATAGAGAACCCAGAGATAAACCCAGACACTTACGGTCAATTAATGTTTGACAAAGGAGGCAAGAATATAAAATGGGAAAATGACAGTCTTTTCAGCAAGTGGTGCTGGGAAAACTGGACAGCTGCATGTAAGTCAATGAAACTGGAACACACTCTCACACATGCACAAAAAAAAAAAAACCCAAAATGGCTTAAAGACTTAAAAGTAAGACAAGACACCATCAAACTCCTAGAAGAGAAAATAGGCAAAACATTCTATGATATTAACCTTACAAATGTTTTCTCCAGTCAGTCTCCAAAGTAACAGAAATAAAAGCAAAAATAAACCAATGGGACCTAATCAAACTGACAATCTTTTGCATAGGAAGGGAAACCACAAAAAAAAAAAGACAACTTACAGAATGGGAGAAAACAGTTTCCAACAATGCCACAGACAAGGGCTTAATCTCTAAAATATGCAAACAACTTATACAACTCAACAGCAAAAAAGCCAACAACCCAACTGAAAAATGGGCAAAATACTTAAATAGACTTTTCTCCAAAGAAGGTATTCAGATGGTCAACAAGCACATGAAAACATGCCCAACATCACTGACTATTAGAGAAATGCAAATCAAAACTACCATGAGATACCACCTCACACCAGTCAGAATGGCCATCATTAACAAGTCCACAAACAACAAACGCTAGAGAGGGTGTGGAGAAAAGGGAACCCTCCTGCACTGTTGCTGGGAATGCAAATTGGTGCAACCACTATGGAAAACATTATGGAGGTACCTTAGAAAAGCATTCATAGAACTACTGTATGACCTAGCAATCCCACTCTTGGTCATGTATCCAGACAAAAATTTCCTTGAAAAAGACACATGTACACGCATGTCCATTGCAGCCCTATTCACAGTAGCCAAGACATGGAAAGAACCTAAATGTCCATTGACAGATGATAGGATCAAGAAGATGTAGTATATATATCTAATAGAATACTACTCAGCCATCAAAAGGAACAAAATAATGCCATTTGCAGCTACATGGATGGAAATAGAGACTCTCATACTAGGTGAAGTAAGTCAGACAGAGAAAGACAAATACCATATTTATATCACTTATATCTGGAATCTAATATACAGCACAAATAAACCTGTTGACAGAAAAGAAAATCATGGACATGGAGAACAGACTTGTGGTTGCCAAGCGGGAGGGAGAGGGATAGATTGGGATGTTGGGGTTAATAGATGCAAACTATTGCCTTTGGAATGGATAAGCAATGAGATCCTGCTGTATAGCACTGGGAACTATGTCTAGTCACTTATGATGGAGCATGATAATATGAGAGAAAAGAATGTATATATTTATGGGTCACTGGGTCCCCTTGCTGTACGGTAGAAAATTGACAGAACACTGTAAACCAGCTATAATGGAAAAAATAAAAATCAGTATAAATAAAAAAAAAGAAATAGGTTTAAAAAAAAAAAAGATCCTTAATCAACATCTGCAAAGTGCCTCTGACGTGTAAGGCAATATATTCCCAGGTTCTAGGGATTAGGACCTGGGCACTTCTAGTGGGCCGTTATTCTGTCAACAGTATATATGTAGGAGTACTCACAATCTGTAAATGCTCAAATAATTTTGAAGTTTACATTATGGAGTATGCCATACCACTCATAAAGAGTCTCCAGCCTGTGACCTCTGACCTCTGGTTTTTTTTTTTTGCCTTTTTTAGGGCCGAACCTGCAGCACATGGAAGTTCCCAGGTTAGAGGTCCATTGGAGCTGCAGCTGCTGGCCTATGCCACAGCCACAGCAATGTGGGATCTGAGCTGCATCTGCGACCTACACCACAGCTACCGGCAATGCCCGATCCTTAACCTACTGAGTGAGGTCAGGGATCAAACCCACATCCTCATGGAAACTAGTTGGGTTCATTTCCACTGAGCCACAACGGGAACCCCTCAGACCTCTGACTTAAACAAATCATCCATTTGTTAAAAGGAAGACTTTGTGTCTTATATACACTTTGCTCTTCAGAGTCCCTGGGATTTGAGACACTTGCCAAACACTGATGTTCCCAGGCCCATGGCTATTCCTCTCGGTTTACAAAAATAACACATATTTATTATGCTCCTGCTGTGTACCAAAACCTAAATACTTTATGTGCATTGTTTCTTTTAATCCTAACAGCAAGCTGATTTTTATCCCTGTTTGATAAATGAGGAATTTGAAGCTCAGTGTTGCCCAAAGTCACACAGCAAGAGGGGGCACAGCTAGTATGCAAATAAGGTTGTCTGCCTCCGGAGCCAATCAAGATGCAGCATCAAGGAAAGGGGTGGTGGGGGAAGCAGGAAAGGTAATAAATAGCCTCTTCTGTTAAAACACACACACTCACGGACTGGGAGTTTGGGGTTAACAGATACAAACTATTGCATTTGGAGTGGATAAGCAATGAGACTCTGCTGTATAGCACAGGGAACTATATCTAGTCACTTATGATGGAACACGATGGAGGATAATGTCAGAAAAAGAATATATATACATATATGTGTGACTGGGTCACCTTGCTGTACGGTAGAAATTGATAAAACACTGTACGTCAACTATAATGGAAAAAATAAAAATCATAACAAAAGAAAAAAAGGACAAAGATGGAATGGGAATCTAAAAATAAATAAATAAATAAATAAGATAAAACAGGAGTTCCCTTTGTGGCTCAGTGGTTAATGAATCTGACTAGGAACCATGAGATTGCGGGTTCGATCCCTGGCCTTGCTCAGTGGGTTAAGGATCCGGCGTTGCCGTGAGCTGTGGTGTGGGTCACAGATGCGGCTCAGATCCCACATTGCTGTGGCTGTGGCGAAGGCGGGCAGCTACAGCTCCTGTTAGACCCCTCGCCTGGGAACCTCCATATGCCGCGGGTGCGGCTCTACATAAAAAGGCAAAAAGACAAATAAAATAAAATAAAATAAAATAAAATATTATTTTAAAAAATAATAAAATAAAATAAAACACACACACATACAAGTAGAACTCAGTTTTGCCTTTATAGATTCAATTTCCAATATGCCTGCTACTCTTGGATCCTAGCCTCCATCTTCCAGGAGAGGACAGACATTCAGCTGCAGAATTACCCCTCTCTCTGCTGCAACACTGAACCGGAACCTGGAATGCATGGCTTTTACTTACCAACCATGTGTCTTTAGAGAAGTGATGTCATCAAAATGGCAACACAGGAGTCTCAGTCTTTGTTCCCCTCATAAAGATCAGCAAGTAGATTGTGATCTGCAAACAAATATGGCTCTGGAAGAAACTTTAGCAAGACAATGAAACAAACAAACAAAAACCTGAGAAGGGATTCCCCACTGTGGCTCAGTGGTTAACGAGCCTAACTAGTATCCATGAGAACACAGGTTCCACCCCTGGCCTTGCTCAGCCGTTATGGGTTAAGGATCCGGTGTTGCTGTGAGCTGTGGTGTAGGTCACAGATGTGGCTCAGATCCCACGTTGCTGTGGCTGTGGTGTAGACCAGCAGCTACAGCTCTGCTTCGACCCCTAGCTGGGGAACCTCCATATACCTCCCTATACTGAGGGTGCAGCCCTAAAAAAGACAAAAAAACAAAAACAAAACAAAAAAAAAACAACATAAAAAGTCCTGAGGAGAACTGCACCAGAAGAGAAGAAAACAAGCTTCATTCATTTTACCCTCAAACTAGCATTGCTTGGTGTCAAGGGGAAACGTCCCGGGTAGAAAGAGTTTTCCTTGCTGGAAAGGAAAAACAGGGTGAACTGCCAACCTTTCCCACCTTTGCGGGGCATTGTAAAAAGGTTCCGCTTCAGTTTCACCACACACAGATGGGCAAAGTGGAAAACAGAGAGATGGCTAAGAACTTGGAAGCGGTGGCTACCAAAATCAGGCACGCAGCAAGAGTGATCATGCTTCACAGTGACCCGCTCTGCAGATGATCCCAGAAGACTTTACCCCTGAAGAAATGAAGGGCCCTTGCTGCTGCCAGCCCCCCCCCCCCAATTTCACCAGCTTTTGACTCATAGGTATTGGCATTTAATGAGTTCCTGCCATTCCCCTCTCCCCCGCTGGAAACCAGGAACTGCACTAGTAGCTGGCTCTGGCCTCTGAGGCTGGGCAAGTGCAAGATGCTGTCCCCATGGCTGACCTCTACCACTGGGCCTGTACTTGAGGCAAGCCTTCCAGCTGCATAGGACACTCCAGTGGCCTGATGCTCGTCATCAGGCTCTCGGCAGTCTGCATGCCTGGGTGGAGACTGTGCAGCCCCAGACCACAGGGGAGCACACCAACAGCCAGCTGCTAATGAGCCTGTGGGTGGCCCTGGCCTTACTGCCTGCCTTAGTCCCCATCACTAAGTGTGTGTCTGCAACTGGCTCCTGCCACTATGTAGGCACCTATAGGTGGCCACTGAGGACCAGTGTGTCTATACCACTGGCTTTGGGCATTGCCATTGCTAGCCTAGCTGCTAGACCTGGAGGTGCCACTGAAGGGGACCTCGACAGCCCTTGCAGCCACTGTGACCCCCACAGTGTTAATCAAGGATCACAAAGTTGTTGATGTTTTTGGACCCCTGAGCCAAAGAGACATCATGCACCTCCAGACCCAGTGCTGTCATATGTCCCTACACTTGGTGCCCTGCACTCCTAGATCCAGGATTACCGCATGATCCAGCATGCCCCATCAACAGATAAAAAAGTCCTCCTCTACTGCAGTCAATCGATAAGGTCAGGAAGAGGGGCAGCTTCTACAAATGCATAGACACCTGGGTGAGGTGGCTGGATGGATTAAAAACAACAATAAAAACAAGGTCCAAATATATAGTACCTATCAGAGGCTCACTTCAGCTAAAAGTCACCCATAGGCTCAAGCGAAGGGATGGAAAAAGATACTCCATGCAAATGGGAACCAAAAGAGAGAAGGAGTAGCTATACTTACAGTGACAAAATAGATTTTAAGCCAAGAATGGTTACAAGAGACAATGGGTCAATTCATCAAGAAGATAGAACAATCATAAATACAGATGCACCCAGCATAAGAGCAATGAGATATATTAAACAAAAATAACAGATCTGAAGGGAGAGATAGACAATAATGCAATAATAGCAGAGGAATTCAATACCTCACTTTCAACAATGGAGAGATCATCCAGACAGAAAAACAATAAAGGGATGTTGGACTTGAGCCAAACTTTAGACCAAATGAATGTAACAGACATATACAGAACCCTCCATTCTACATTAGGAGAATATATATTCCTCTCAAGTGCACATAGAACATTCTTCAGTTTATTGGATCATATAAGAGGTCACAAAATAAGTATTAGCAAATTTAAGAAGATTGAAACAGTACTGAGAGCTCAGAAAGAAACCACTGTATATACTGTCAACTAATATTCGACAAGCGAGTCGAGACTACTAAATGAGGGAAAGGAAAGTATTTTCAATACATGGTGTTAGGAAAACTAGATAACCACATGGAGTAAAATGAAGTTGGACTCCTATCTTAGACACAAAAATTAACTCAAAATGGGTTAAAGATTGAAACACGGAAACAAAACCCACAAAAATCCTAGAAAGAAACATAGGGAAAAACCTCCTTGATACTGGTCTTGGAAACAATTTTTCAGATCTGACACTGAAAGCACAATCAACAAAAGCAAAATTAATAAGTGAGACTATGTAAAACTAAGAAGTTTTTGCACAGTGAAGAAACCATCAACAAAATGCAAAATCCACTTTTAGAATGGGAGATGTTTGCAAATCATTTACATGACAGCGGGTTACTATTCAAAATATATAAAGAGCTCAGACAACTCAATAGCAATAATATAAACACCCCAAGTAAAATGATCAAAGGCTCTGAATAGTCATTTTTTTTCAAAGAAGACATGCGAATGGTCAACAGGTACGTGGGAATGTGCTCAATATTACTAATAATCAGATCAAAATTACAATGAAATGTGGAAAAAAGGGAAACCTAGGCACTGTTGATGGGAAGGTAAATTGGTGCAGTCACTATAAAAAAACAGTATGTATGTAGATTCTGCAATAAATAAAGAAATAACTTGGAGTTCCCATCGTGGCTCAGTGGTTAATGAATCTAAATAGGAACGATGAGGTTTTGGGTTCGATCCCTGGCCTCACTCAATGGGTTGGAGATCCGGCATTGCCGTGAGCTGTGGTGTAGGTCGCAGGTGCGGCTAGGATTCTGCATTGCTGTGGTCATGGCACAGGCAGGCAGCTACAGATCTGATTGGACCCCTAGCCTGGGAACCTCCAGATGCCACAGGTGCGGCCCTGGAAAAGACGAAAAAAGAAAAGAAAAAAAAAGAAAGAACTACCATATGATCCAGCAATCCCATTTCTTGGTACATATCGAAAAGAAATGAAAGCAGTATCTCAAAGAGATATGGTCACTCCCATGTTCACTGTAATGCTATTCATACTGGCCAAGATACGAAAACAACCTCAGTGTCTGTCAATGGGCAAATGGATAAATAAGATGCAATAAATATATGCAGTGGAACATTATCCAGCCATGAGAAAGAAGAAAGCCCCACCACTGGGGACAACACAGATGAAACTTGAGGCTGTGATGCTCAGTGAAAAAAAATCAGAAAGAAAAAGACAAACACCGTAGGATCTCACTTTATGTGGAATAAAAAAATAAAAAGGCAGAACTCATAGACACTGAGAGTGGTGGCTACTAAGGGCTGGGGACTGGTGGAAATGGGGAGATGTTGGGGAAAGTATAAGACGAAAGTATAAGACGAAACAGTTCTGAGGATCTAATGTATAGTGTGATAACTGCAGTTAATAATAGTATATTATATATGTGAAAGTTGCTAAGAGAGTAGACCTTAAGTGTTCTTACCACAAAAAAGATACGGTAATAATTATATGAGGTGATTTATATACTAGCTAGGTAATCGTGATGCAATATATGAGTATATCCAATCAACGAGATGTACACCTTAACTTATACATGTTATGTGTCAATTATATCTCAAAACTGAACAAAAAATGTGTCTTTGGGTAGGTTGTTTGTCTTCTCTGAATCTCGGGTTTTTTTTATCTAGAAAACATTTTTTTCTTTTCTTTTTCTCTTTTTATGCCCACACCTACAGCATTATGGAAGTTCCTAGGCTAGGGGTCGAATCAGAGCCACAGCTGCTTGCCCGTGTCACAGCACGGGATGGTAGCCACATCTGCAATCTACAATACAACTTGAAGCAACACCGGATCCTTAGATCACTGAGTGAGGCCAGGGATGAAATCAGCATCCTCATGGACACTATGTTGGGTTCTTAACCAACTGAGCCACAATGGGAACTCCTCATTTAGAAAATTCAAAGAGTTATTTTTATTATTATTATGGACTATTTACACAGCACTTGCCAGACATAGTTCTATTCACTTTATGTAAATTAATACATTGAATCCTTTAAATAGCTCTTTGGGGCCAGGTACTGTTTTTACTCTCATTTTACAGAAGAACTGAGGCACACATTGGGGATAAATACATCATTTTGGGACACAGCCTGTGAATGGCAGAACTAGAACTGAACTCTGAGAGCCCAGAGATAACAATTCCTATTCTGCTCAACTTGTGAAGCTCCTCCCTCATCATTCATTCCTCACCTGCTCTTCCCCACCTCAGAGGGCTGTTGTAATATTGTGTTCTTTCATAAAAAGCACTCCAGCTATGCATGGTATGTGACAGCTGCTCTAGAAGGCTCTGCCTTTATCATCAGGGTTGTTGCTGGGGTGAACGTGGTGCCTGCCCTGTGGTGAGCCCAATCAGGATAGCCCCTGAAGAGGTGGCTTCCAATCCTGAGAGTACAACACAGTCCCTGGGGTAGTAAAGAAAGTCCTGGAGGAAGTGGTCAGTGTGCTGTGGACCTAGAGAGGAACAAAAATGAGTCAGTAGGAATCAAAGGAAGGCTTCTCAGAAGAGGAAGGTGACATGTCAGACAAAAGAAAAAAAAAGCAAAAAAAATCATCAAACCCTCACCTCACTAAGCATATGCCAGGCCCCCTGTGGGTGCTTTAAAAATATTAGTACACTTACTCTTCTCAGATGGCATCATTACCATCCCCATATTACATGTAAGGAAACTGAAGCATAGAAGGGTTAGGAAAACTCCCTAGGTCACAGAGGCTGTGCACAGCACAGACCAGAGAAACTTCATTGGTTTATATACCTACCACCATCACAATTCTGCCAAATCTGTGCACTCCTTTTATTAATATTTACTTAATATTTAAATTAACCCACTTTGACCTAAATAAATGTACAACAAACTTTATCTCACTATAGTCACTGGAAAATCAGTATGGTTAGAAAATAAATACCGAAAATAAACTATTGTTAAATCTCTAGATTCAACTACCTAAGGGCTTCGAATTCAAGGGCTTTGAATTCAAGGGCTTTGAATTCAAGGGCTATTCCATAACGGGGAAGTTAGAAAGTCTTGAGAAGAATTAAAGATATATTAATACCAAACTGGGACTTTCTCAATGGTGTAACCAGAAGGATTTAAAGAGAGGTAAGGGAAAAACCTTCTTACCATAGGATAGAAAATGACTTAAGGACTTGTTTCTGCATCCCCTAAAATCTCACTTACGGAGAGTGACAGTAGCTAAGAATACAGATTCAGAAGACAGATTCCCTCACTTCACAGCTTGCTGGCTCGCTTCATCTGGGCACATCATTCTTCTAAACCTCTGTTTTCTCATTGGCAAAACAGCAGCTATAGGGATCTGGATTATAAATGAAAGAATGAAAGTAAAGCACAATATCTAATACACAGTAAATGCTTAATAAACATAAGCCACCACCATCAATATTTCTAAGCTTTGCACATAGATCTCCAGACTTTTAAAAAATTTAAATTTTTTTAGTTAGATAACGATAATAATCATTATAGCAATTACTACATGTTAGAGTCTGCTCTGAGTTTTATGCATACACTCAACCATATTTTATATATATATAAACATTTGTACTTATATTCAGAACTATTACTATCCCTATTTAAACTATTGTAATGTATTCTTATCCCTAGTTCCCCAAAGAGAAAAAACCCTAACATATGCAAAATCGGCCCACGTGACATTCCTGGAGACCTCCTTCGCCCCTTCTCTTGGGGCAGATCCAGGGGCCTCAGCCCAGAGCTGAAACAAGAGGCCACACCCCGCCACCATCCCATCTTCGCCCCGCCTCTGACGTGCACCTCTTCGGGATCGTCCCGCCCTGTGGAGGGGCGGGGCTCCTCTTCCGCTGGCGCGCTGACGTCACGGGTCCCGCGCCTCTGGCCACTCTACGCGCCTGCGCCGCGGGCGGAAGGTCGTCCTGGTGACCCGCCTGGGTTTTGGAGCTGCTGTCGCCATGTTGTCTGTCGCTGCGCGTTCGGGCCCTTTCGCACCCGTCTTGTCGGCCACGTCCCGCGGGGTGGCTGGCGCGCTGCGGCCTCTGGTGCAGGCCGCGGTGCCTCCCACCTTGGAGTCGCCAGTGTTAGACGCGAAGCGGTCCTTCCTGTGCCGGGAGTCGCTGAGTGGCCAGGCCGCGGGCTGGCCTTTGGTCGCGTCCGTAGGCCTCAATGGTGAGCCAGGCAGACGGGAGCGACTCGGGGCTGAGGGGTCCCTCTTTCCTCGCTCTCTGCAGCCTTGGACCCAGGGAGCTGCCGAGGAGGGCGGGGGTCTGCGGAACGATGGGGAGCCTTGTTTGGGGGATCAGGTTCCTTGCCGGGCTGGATCGACCTTGGGCCTGCCCTTTCTGCTCTCATTCACCCAATTCTGTTTACTTTAAATACTCTTCCCACTCAGTCTCCTGTATTTCCAAGTTTTACCCATCCTTTCGGTCTTAATTTAGTATCAGGTAATAAGTTTTTTTATTTGCTTACTTTATGTTTAATAGCACATAACACTTTCTACTCTGTTTATTGGTGATTCTTTCTGCCCTTGAGCTTCAATGTGCAGAGGATATCTCCTTTACTTATTATTTATATCTCCCACAACCTCAGATTTTCCATGTAGTTGGTGCAAAATATTTGTGAGTGAATAAAGCGGCATTTTTGGGGGGGGGCGCCAATGGGTTTTAGAGCAATTGCCCAAGCCAGTTTTTTTTTTTAGATCTGGAGGCGAGAAACAATACAGGGAGGGAAAAAAATGTCAGTAACAGAGGGGAAAGTATCTTGGAATTGGTCAAATGGCAAAGAATTTCTTCTAAAAATCAGGGGCTTACCTGACTTCCAAAATCTGGTAAATAATGTAGAAACATAAGGCAGACCTCTTTCCTGTCAGTCTTACCTTCAATTTGAAGCTTAAATTCATATCAAAATCTCTTGTATAGGTAGTCTGTGGAAAGACAGTAGAGGATGTGGAAAGGGGCATTTGGGTTAGAGAAGATCCCCGAGTTGGGACACGTTAGAGCTCAACTTAAAACAAAACCCCCTGTTTTGTTATAGTGCCTTAAGTTTCCTCCATTTCTGGGTGATGTTTCTATAAGTATCTGATTTTGTTTTAATTTAGAACTAGATCTGGTTAGCATCTAAAAGTCAAACCTAAGACAGTTCATGTAAATTACTTAGGGAATGATGTTTGTAGTATACTTTCCACAAGTGTTCTTGATGGGGTAGCTCAATATAAAGTGTAACCTGCTAGATAGAATGCGGGTAGGAATCTGGATTTCTTTTGCCACCATATCTCTGGATGATAATGTCAAAACCATTCTATTTAGAATTCCTGTATATTTCATTGTGTACTGTAATATGGTTAAGGTTGTTGACAGGGCTTTTAATGTAGAAGTATAAACTTTGGTTCGTTCCTCTTTGAGGTGTGATATGAGTCTTTCCTGGGTATTCCCAGACAGTACTAAGGGAAAGTAATTCGTATTTGATCCCAAACCCTGGCTGACACTGATAGGTGATATTAGGTAGAAGTAGGGTAGTGTGTGACATAATGTCACCACTTTGCTATAGTTGTGAATCGCAAGTAGGCACTACTTGTGTCCTATTCTCCTCTAAAAAATGTTTAGTTAGTACAAAGTGATTTTTGTTAGGCCTCACCATTGTTTATGAATACTTACACAGCATTTGTAAAGTTACTGACCTTGGACTTCCCTTTGTGGCTCAGCCAGTTAAGAAACTGTCCATGAGGATGCAGGTTCGATCCCTGGCCTCGCTCTGGGTTAAGGATCCAGCATGACTGCAAGTTGTGGCTTAGGTCAAAGATAAGGTTCGGACCTGGCCTTGCTGTGGCTGTGGGCTAGGCCTGCAGCTGCAGCTCCAATTCATCCCCTAGCCTAGGAACTTACGTATACTGCAGGTGTAGCCATAAAAAGGAAAATGTTACCTTGAGAAGCTTGTGAATGTAGTCCATATTGTAATATTTGACTGCTAAAGGAAGTATGTTAGGATGAGACAGCCTAGAAAGTCAAGTAGAATTTTAGCTTCTATGAAAGTGCATTTTATAAGTATGTGTGTCTCTTCTGGAAACATTTTCTAAAAGTGAGGAATTTTTACTGTCCCCTTTTCTAAAAAGGAAACTTTGAGGCAAGTGTCTTAAAATGAGTAGGCAATTTGCAGTGAGATTTTCTTTCTGAAACACTTAAAAGTGATGCCAGTAAGTTAATATTTTTGTCAGATATTTAAAAATGGTATGGGAGCAGAAGGATGAACTTTTTTTTTAATTGCTTGCCTCCAGAATACTACATAAACAGTAATTATTTAATATTCATTTGACATAAACGTTAGCCTATTTATGGACTGCAGTGGTAGTGTCCCAGTTGAGAGATCCACAGCAGTAAAAAAAAGGAAGGTAATGCCCCTGCTCTTAGAGTTGCTTTTGTCCTTCAAAAAAAAGTTGCTCTTTTTTCCTACACTAAATTGAAATTGGTTCTTTTGGAGATTTCATTTGATTTTGATAGATCTGTATTCTGGTAAGGTTGACCTTTCTGCCTATTTGTAGTTTTCCTAGAATTGATAACCTGAGTCTAAAATAGAAAATAGAAAACCCAGTTCTGGTGTTTCCATCGTGGCTCAGTGGAAACGAATCCGACTGGGAATCATGAGGTTGCGGGTTTGATCCCTGGCATCACTCAGTGGGTTAATGATCCGGCGTTGCCGAGAGCTGTGGTGTAGGTTGCAGACGCGGCTCGGATCCCGCATTGCTGTGACTGTGGTGTAGTCCGGCGGCAACAGCTCCGATTAGACCCCTACCCTGGGAACCTCCATGTGCCGCAGGTGTGGCCCTAAAAAAAAAACAAGCTAAAATAGAAATCTCTGAGTTTCTATTACTAAAGTTATTCTGTTTATAGAATGTTTATTATAATTAGTGTTTTATGAGTTTTTAGTGGTTCTTTCTGATAGCTGGTAGATAGGAATATAAAGTGAGACATTTGGTGTAATAAGATGGTTGTGTGTCAATGCAGTGGGTAGACTAAATGAGTTTTAGGATCTCTTCTAATCCAGAAAATATGGAAGATATTTAGCATAATTGCACAGTAGGTCTTAGCAGGTTGGATTTTGAGGTTCTTAAAATATTGCTGTTTACAGTGTTTTTTAACTTTTTTTTAACGTGACACACTGAATTGTTATGAATTCTGAATTACCATTGTTCAATCAGGAGGAACTCAATTTATACATATTATGATTTCATATCAGTATGATAGTGGTTGACTTCATTTTGCTCTCGGTATTTTATATTCTGGGACTGCCAACTTGACCATTTCTGAGACCAGTGAGTACCATATTTATTTGTTTCTTTGTGGGTTTTTTTTTGTTTTGTTTTTTTGCTTTTTTAGGGTTGCACCTGTGGCATATGGAAGTTCCCAGGTTCCCAGGCTAGGAGTCAAACCTGAGCTGTAGTGCCAGCCCATGCCACAGCCTTAGCAAATGTGGGATTCAGACATCTGTGACCTGGCAGCTCATGGCAACGCCAGATCCTTAACCTCCTGAGCGAGGCCAGGGATTGAACCTGCATCCTCATGGATACTAGTCGGATTCTTAACCTGCTGAGCCACAATGGGAACTCTGAGTACCATATTTCTTTCACATTTTTGGAATTTGATTTTTGCTTGTGAATCCATAAAGGTCCATTTCCTGATGTACGCTCCTTCCAGGGTACTTATCTAATGGTGTTTTTTAACCTTCTGTTTGTCTTGCAGTTCCTGCTTCTGTTCGTTATTCCCACACGGATATCAGAGTGCCTGACTTCTCTGACTATCGTCGCGCTGAAGTGTTAGATAGTACAAAGTCCTCAAAAGAGAGCAGTGATGCTAGAAAAGGTTTCTCCTATTTGATAACTGCAACAACTACTGTGGGTGTTGCATATGCTGCCAAGAATGTCGTTTCCCAGTTTGTTTCCAGCATGAGCGCTTCTGCTGATGTGTTGGCCATGTCGAAAATTGAAATCAAGTTATCCGATATTCCAGAGGGCAAGAACATGGCTTTCAAATGGAGAGGCAAACCTCTGTTTGTGCGTCATAGAACCAAGAAGGAAATTGACCAGGAAGCTGCAGTTGAAGTGTCCCAGTTGAGGGACCCACAGCATGATTTAGAACGAGTAAAGAAACCTGAATGGGTTATTTTGATAGGTGTTTGTACTCATCTTGGTTGTGTGCCCATTGCAGATGCAGGAGATTTTGGTGGTTATTACTGCCCCTGCCATGGGTCACACTATGATGCATCTGGCAGGATCAGGAAGGGGCCTGCACCTCTCAACCTTGAAGTACCTGCATATGAGTTCATCAGTGATGATTTAGTAATTGTTGGTTAGAGACCTGGACTCGAGTCATAGGCTTCTTTCCGTCTTTGTATCACCTCAGAAGAGTTATTTGAGAACAAACCTTCTGTCCTTAGAGTCGGTTGACTTGAAATATTTAAGAGTTGCTGATAATGTATTTGCAAACATGTGAAGTAAATTGAATTTTATGTTGAATACTTTCAAGCATTCACCTAATAAAACTACTCCTGAACATTGTTATGCTCAAAGACGTCAAAGGTGTAGTGTCTTTGAAAGCGAATTCTAAGTAAAAATTACCGATACATAAGATATTTGTGAAATCGATAATAGGCTTTCTTATTTATTTACCTTTGTGTTAGGGCTAGAGATTCTACAGAGCTCATGGTTAGGATGAGGTAGAATTAGCTGGTTAACTCCAAGACCCAGGAGATGTTTTTTTGACGTTGTCAGAGACAATAGCATACAAGTTTACTTTCTGTTCTTTTGCACATCTGGCTATGTGTGGGGGACGCATCTTCCCCTTCCTTGCCCACCTCTACCCCTGAGAAATCTGTGTGATGATGTTGAACGATGTGTGGGAAGGAGTGCTGAATGAAGTTTACCTACTCTGAGGTTTTAGCTCTAGCTCTAGCTCTGATTTTCCACCTATATGACAGGCCAGGAGATTATAGTAATCACTTAATGGAAGTAAGTTAGTAATTAGAATTCTTCATTTTTAAGAGGCAGTGGTGTAGGTTATTGTCTGAGGGAAGCTTTCCAAAATAGGATTGCTGCTCTAATACTTCATGTGCTATGAGCATTCATGTCCCAAAAGCTCCTGCAGCCACTCTGTCAGAAGGCAGGGGATAGTGCTCCAGAGGCTTAGTACTGTCTTTGTTGAAAATGGTCCTGCTGGTTTTTTTTTTTTTTTTTTTTGCCTTTTTAAGGCCGCCCCTGCAGCATATGGAGGTTCCCAGACTAGGGGTTGAATCAGAGCTGCGACTGCCAACCTATGCCACAGCCACAGCCACAGCAATGCCAGATCTGAGCTGTGTCTGCAAGCTACACCATAGCTCATGGGACAACACTGGATCCTTAACCCACTCAGCGAGGCCAGGGATTGAATCTGCATCCTCATGGATCCTAGTCAGATTGATTTCCACTGAGCCATGACAGGAACTCCTGGTTTTGTTTTTTGATGATTATATTTTGAAGTGTTTCTTTTTTCCAGTCACCACTTTTCACTGTGCGGTGAGAGTGGACACTGGGAGACATAGTAGAATTAACATCCTCATTCTGCCTCATGAGATTACACAGGTGAAACAAGACCAGGGTCTGATACTCTCCCTGGGAACTGGGTGTTAGCTTTACGGTTTGTTGAGAATTACAGCTGTCTGTTGAGAATTACAGCTGTCTTGATAGGTCTGTCTTTTCGATTTGGGCGTGGGTTAGTAAGGCTCACTGGAGTCACACGTGCACTTGTAAAATAGCAAATGAGATTAAGTGATCAGGTCTTCCAAAGGGAACTGGCCCTCCGGGTTTCCAGTCCTTAAAATCAGTAGCTAAGTGTATCAGAAAAGAAAATGTCAGAGTTTCCAGGCTTATGAGCAGGTATTAATCTTTGGTTCATTTTAGCATTCTAGAAAGAAAATTAGCAGGTGTGATAAATGGGGCACTTAATAGTATTAAGTTTAGGTCAATAGTATTTTGTTTTAGGTCTCCACATAATGACATTTAGGTTCAAGTATTTAGGTATGAGACAAAAAAATGCCAAACATTGCTAATTTACTACTTTTTGATGTTCTCTATTTTAAATGGAGAACTTGATCATTTCAGCATATGTAGATTACCAAGGAAGAGGTGGTATTGTTTAAAAGTAGTGAAATTGTATCATGTATGAGCAATATATATATGTGGTATTATTATTTGGAGCATCTCCCGTATTTTTTTTACACCTGATTATATCACAAGAGAAGTCGGTATATATTTCTTGCCTATTTTGCTTGTTTATCATTGTGGTGAAGATTCTGTTTTTCTAATATTTATGGGAAAAAATCATCTAACTTTTTTATCTATTCATGCTACTTTTGAATGGTGCCAGTTGCCCACAGCTTACTGTTTAAAACTATACCAATACATCTGTTAAAAAAGCTGACAAATTTTAGGCTATTTTCTTTTTTAAAATGGCACCAGGAGCTATTCATAATTTTAGGATATGCTAATACAGAAATTTTGCTGTCGTGTATTTATGCATAAAATTATTACTTGGAGGAACTTAGTGGGTTGATAAGTAAAAATTCAGCTGGTAATTTGAAGGTGAATTAAACCTGGGTAGAGACCTTGAAACATTATTGCGCAAATCCTTACAACGCAGCAAATCCTTGAGTGACAATTCTTTTGTCATCCTGTGTCAAAAGGTAATTTTATTTCTTGGTACACAATTGAAGCTGCTGAGTTTCCAATCTATCCACCAGTTAGTTGCTTGAGTTCAGGGTTTTCTGGCTTTGCCATTTCCTAACCATGGCGCCATGGGCCTGTCACTTAATCTCCTTAGGACAATTGTTCTCTGAGTCTTTCCCTGTAAGATTTTGAGTCCCTCGATCCCACTCCAATAATAATGGGAATTGGTTTTCTTAGATAAACATTTATTGCCTTTCCAGTATTTGGATTTATGATAAGGAGATCCAGACTCAGAAGTAGCATTATTTTAATGAACAGAGCCAACCTTTTATAATAGTAGTGCTCAACCAAGGGCTACGCTTCTACTCTACAGGGTGTTTGTGGCCATTGTTTGATTGTCAAAAGTGATTGGGGGGTGCTATTAATACTAGGGGGTGGGGAGCAGGAATGCAACATGTTCAGTTCAGAGAGACAGGTCCACACGGTAAAGATTTGGTGCCAAAAATGTCAATAGCACCCCTTCCTTGTAGAGAGATGCCGTATTTCTTCCCATCCTGAAGTGATACCTCAAAATAGTTTGTATTTTCATATTTGAAATGCCAAAACACTACTGCATTGGAGGCTACATGGCCGTGGAAGGCAAAAATAGGAAATTTGCTGGTCCCTCGATGTATCAGAGACATTCGTTGCTGGCATTACTGTATCTGGTGGACTGCTTGTTTTTCATGATATTTTGATTGATGATAAACTGTTAAATCCCAATATGCCATTTAGTTTTTAAAAGAAAGCTTTGTTCCACAAGTGACTGACAAGTAAAATTACTTGATAACTGCCTCACTAAATGGATGGATAGAGCAGACCTATGTTTTTTGATTATTTTGCTAAAACACAATCCTAGATATTAAATGACTTAAGAAGTTCCCAACGTGGCTCAGTGGTTAACGAACCTGACTAGTATTCATGAGGATGCCGGTTCGATCCCTGGCCTTGCTGAGTGGTTTAAGGATCCGGCATTGCCATGAGCTGTGATGTAGGTCACGGATGTAATTTGGATCTCATGTAGCTGTGGCATAGGCCAGCAGATAAAGCTCTGATTCAACCCCTAGCCTGGGAACGTCTGTATGCCGTGAGTGCAGCCCTAAAAAGACAATAAAAGAAATGACTTGAAGAAACCTGACCAGTTGGCACCCTGACATCAGACCTTTAATGTGGGAATAAAAATTGGGATAATCTTGAGATCCATACCTTATATGTTTTTAAAAGAGTGGCTACAGAAAATAGAATTTTTTAAAAGATTTGTAACGCTTGTTAGAGGTAACACCAATTTACCGTGGTCTTTCTGAGTATACCTTTGGAAAATCTCTTTGACACAGTCTGAGTGTGTTGAGAGCGTATGTCCTTATTTGATATTTATGGCTTGGGATCAAAATGTGCTATTAGTACCCTAATTTTTCTAGACAATGGGAACATACTGTTTATCTGAATGTCAGAAGTCATTCTTCATTCCTACAGGGCTGATACTTTAATTTTCTGTATTTTCATGTCATTTGACTATCATTGTATTAACCCCAAATAAATGTCCATGCTTTTTAGAATGATATCCTTGGCCCACTATTGTAACAGCTCATCACTCTTTGCTCATGACTCCCCTAGATCACCTCCTTGAATTTCATACTCGTGTTTTACCGCCTAGTTGGCATCTGTGCATGGATGTTGCATTAACACCTTAAACTCACAGTGTCCAAAGGGAAAAGAAGTCCTTTCTCCAGAGCCATAACCTCTAGTCTCTTTTTCAGGTAACCCCTCCCTCTGGGCGAAATCAGGGCCCAAACCCTGCTAATTGTATCTTAAATTAATTACTCTCTGTACAATCTGTAGCATTTGAATAATGACAGACTTTTTTGAGCACTGACTCTTAGCCACTAGGCTAAGTGTACTTTATGTATATGGACTCATTTAAAACTCAAAAAATCCTATCAGATAGATCTGTTGTTATTCCTAGTTGATAAGAGAAACTGAGGCACAGAAGTCCCTTGTCTACAATCATATAGCTTGTATGTTGATAGAGCCAAAATTTTATTTTAACCCAGAGAGTCTTGAGTCCAGAGCCTGTATTCTTGATAATCATTTTATATATATGTGATTGAAAAAAAGGGCTCAGTTAAATTTAAATTGACCAGTGCCTTGTCAATTCATGCCTGGCCTACTGCACCAGGATTTCAAACAGTTCTCTCCGCCAATCCTGTCTCCCTAAAACCATTCCAAGTATGGGCTTGGTTCCTGGGTTCCAGTCTTGGCTATGCTCTTTCCTAGACATAAGTCTGACATAAGTCACTTAATCGTTTCATGCTTCTCTTCCTCATCTGAAAAATAATACCCCCTCAGTGTTTGTTTATGAATGAATGTATTAATGTAGGTCAAGAGATGACTTCCAAGCTCCTCAGCCTGGAAGCGCTCTAGGATCCTACTTCCCTGCATCCCACCATGAAACTTTACCCTTTGCTCCAGGAACACAACTTGCTTTTTGTTACCTGTATTTTCCTTTTCTCTTAATCGCTTCCCATAGTGTCCTCCTCGCCTTGTTCCGCTTCTTTTCCCTTACATTAGCAAGCTGTCCTCTGCCCGCTCTTCAAAATCTAGTGTGGTACCCTGCACCTAGGTCACTGACTTTTCTAGCAAGTTTCCCAAAATAACCAGGGCATATTTAGATACATTTTCCTCTATTGTAAAGTTCACTCTCATGGATGGTCTCCGCACTACCACATTGAGGGGACTGGGGGCATGGCAAGCAAGTGTTCAGCCGTGAACTTGAGTTCTAAATGGGAAAAATAGTGAATTTGTCAATGGCATTATTTGAAAGGAAAAGTTTCCAGGGAGTAGGAGTACTTTGTACCCGATATTTAAAAAAACAGAACAATCGTTAACATCTGTGTATCATTTTTCTAGGACTTTAGATCATAGGAGGAATGAACTATATAGTACAGGATATTTTGGATTTAAATTTAGACTTTATTCCCAGAAGAAAAAAATTGAAAAGAATATAAAATGAATTCAAGATCTTAGAGAAAACCTAGCATAATTTTACTTTATTTCCATTTACTGCATAATGAACATTCTTCAGCCCTTGTAAGATTTCAATGTCAAAAAGACTGTCTCTTTTATTTTTAACGCTTTTAAATGCAATTGACATCATTTTATTCTACCATTTCATCTTTCTTTTATTCACTTTCCATCCTGGGATTTAGGAAGGGAACATTTTGCTTAGAGGGGAAAAATATTATCAAGCAGGTGAATTGATCAATTCTTTGAGGTAGGAAGGATTGAAGATTATTTCTCTATTTTTAGGAGTCAGCACTGCTTATTGGGGTTAAACATTTCCTAAGCATAGTACTGCCAGGAATGTGAGGTTAAGATAGTTCTACTTTAGATTCTTAAAGGAGACCTAAATATACCACAAAAGAAAGACTATTTGCTTCCTTGTGTGAATGCTTATTGAAAGATTATTATAGATGGGAAATCTCTGATTGGAGCGTAAAATTAAAATTAATTTTGTGAGGGGCTTCAGCAACATCTTTGTAATAATTCCTCTTTAACAATCAACCCAAGACTTGTCTGTCAGTGAACTGAAAATCCCAGTCAGTAAACTGCACTTGATATTTTTGCAGCCTTGTCCTTAACTTGGGACCATTTGAGTGCAAAAGCTTACAGTCATCTGGCTTTTGAAATCATTATATGAATAAAATACTTGCAAAGGTAAGAAATACGTGTCTAAGTAGTAAGTTTTTCATACATTTTTTTAAATGGCAAGCAAAACCTTAACTGAAAGAAAAAAGGCTATTGCATTTCATGTAATTGTTCAGTCTAGGATGAGTGTCTGAAATGTACCCTTTTTGTGCAGTTGTAAGTTTCCAACTTAACTTCTTGTATCTTTCCTCACTCTCACCACAAGACAGTCTCTCCTGTGATCCATTTGGAGGGACATAATAGCATTCTGAGGGGCCTCAGCTGATCTCAGTATCTGAAAACAGGTTAGGGACTATTTACTTCTTAGTCAAGGATTATGTATTAAACCCTTTATAATAAATCTCAAGTGAAAGAAAAAGTGAGTAAAGTATAAAGCATATGCAAATGCTCGAAGCATTATTCAGTGAGGCTATAGATGAGATTTAGAATATGATTAGATATGCAGAAAGGAAATTTGTGTGGAAGTATGTCCCTATACAGACTTTTATCATTTGAAGATTGGTATTAATCCTGCATTCTCTGAAAGTTCAGATTTGCGTGATGCTAATAGAAGGCAAAGTTAAGGATTTCCCTTCGTGGCGAGTGGTTAACGAATCCGACTAGGAACCATGAGGTTGCGGGTTCGATTCCTGGCCTTGCTCAGTGGGTTAAGGATCCGGCGTTGCCGTGAGCTGTGGTGAAGGTTGCAGACGCGGCTCGGATCCCGCGTTGCTCTGGCTGTGGTGTAGGCCGGCAGCTACAGCTCCTGTTAGACCCCTAGCCTGGGAACCTCCACATGTCGCGGGTGCGGCTCTAGATAAAAAAGGTAAAAAGACAAAAACAAAAAAAAAAAGGCAAAGCTAAACTCATCCACAGTGATGGTTCACATTGTAGGGTTTTGTGCCCTGTTAAACATTGAACATTACTAAACTGAATTATTAAACTGAATCCAAAAGCTAGTTCTTTGAAAATACCAGGAAAGTAAAGCTTTTGTAAGCTTGATGAGGAAAAAAATGAGACAGCAAAAACACATAAGATGAGGAAAGAGCTGGCCATTATCACTTGATGGAAGAGATTAATAATTTAAAAAGTGCAACTCTATGGCAACAAAGTTATAAAGCCCTGGGGATAAGGTGATTTAGTAACAATATAAAATGCCAAAATTTATCCAAGTAGAGAAACCTTGAATGTATCAATTAGCATAGATCAAATTTCATAAGAAACATAGGACTATAGAAAAAAGTCTAAATCAAGGTCTCAATAAATGGAAAGATAGCAGGTTCTTGAATAGAATAACTTAGTTTCATTCAGAAGTAAGTTCTCCCCAGATTAACATACACAGTTAATGAACTTCCAATTAGGGTCACTACAGCTGTTTTTGTTTGTTTACTTTTATTTAGGATAAAATGGTCATGAAATTTATATAGAAGAAGAAATATCCAGGAATAGCCAAGAAAAGTAGTAAAAAGAAGAATGAAGATTTGCTTCAGCTTTGAGAACCTGCTATGAAGTCATAGTAGGTTAATTATTATGACATTGACATGGGAATGTCTCATGCTTCAGCTATGAGAACCTACAATGAAGTCATAGTAGTTAAATTATTATGACATCGACATGGGAACAGACAGGTCAGTGGAACAACAAAAAAAAAAGCTATCAAGAACTAGATCTCAGGGTAAATGAGGACTGAATACAGGAAAAATAGGATTCAGTTCAGGGGAGAAAGGATGGTTTCTTTAATAAACGGTACTGGTAAAACCTACCATCCATCTCGAAACAGTTGGAGCCTAGCTCTTATTATACATAAAAATGCATTCTAGGGAGATTAAGATGCATGCAAGACAAAAATTTTAAGAAAATATCAGAAACTATATAATCCGAGGATGGAAAGAGCTTCTTAATCATGACAGGACACTTTTAAAGCCTATAATAGAAAAGATAGACCTGTTTGAGTGTGAATGAAAAATCTTGAAAACAAATATTAGCCAAATCAAATAATTGATTTGTAAAAAGTTCTAATGAAAATGAAAGAATTTGTATCTGTAATATAGACAGATATCTAACACAGAGAGATGTTTTATAAATTGACAAGAAAAGGACAAAACTCAGGAAAATTAAAAAGGGATTCAGGAATGTGTAAGTAAATAGAGGAAAAGTAAATATGAGTAGCCAATAATAGATGAGAAGCGATGAAATCTCCTAGTTGTCAGATTAAGCACAATGGTAATGAGAGATCATTTTACATCCATCAGACGGAGCAAAGCTTTAAAAAATTATATCTTTTGCTATTGAATAAGTACTCATTGAATGAAAAGGGTACGCTCACACATTACTGGCAGAACTAGATCATATCTCCAGACTGCTCTCCAGAAACAAAAATACACACGGTGTAGCAGTTACTCTTCTGAGAAACTCCCCATCGAAATAAAAGCACAAATACGGAAAAATGAAGATGTAGTCAGAATATTTGTTTTGGTGAATTTATAGTGGGCTCAAACCGGAAACAAAGTGACAATGATAAAAGCAACAACAAAATGTATACAAGCTTCTGTGTATGATTTTATGAGTTGGGAGAGGTGTGGAAGAACACCAGGTGTTGTTAACATAGATTATCTGGGATTGAGGTCGTAGGCTGCAAAATATGCACAAAATGAGAGCTGTATTTGGGGACTTCCTGTTTTATTTGGGGACTTCCTGAGAACCATTGCCCAGGAGCCAGCCTCTCAGAGAGCCCTTAGGGAACTGCTCGGAAGAGGTGGTGGGGAGGTCAGGATATGTGATACTGGTCTACCACATACATGCCAAAAGGAGTGCATGCAGTCAAGCATACATTTTGGTAGGACGTTACTTCTAGTTGCAGAGAACAGATATCTCTATTAACGATTATAACGCTTTTCTAAGTATGGGAAGAAAAAAATGCAAGAATCTAGGTTTATAAAAAAAAAATTCTGGAGTTCCCTTAGTGGCTCAGTGGTTAACGGATCCGACTAAGAACCATAAGGTTGTGGGTTCGATCCCTGGCCTTGCTCAGTGGGTTAAGGATCCGGCGTTGCCATGAGCTGTGGTGTAGGTCGCAGACGCGGCTTGGATCCCGCGTTGCTGTGGCTGTGGCGGCTACAGCTCCTGTTAGACCCCTAGCCTGGGAACCTCCACATGCCTCAGCTGCGGCTCTAGATAAAGGCAAAAAGACAAAAAAAAAAAAAAATTCCGAGGGCTTGTTCTACCAGTTTTGCCAGTGCCTCATGCTGACCTTTGCCCTGAATTCCTTTCAAGAGGTATTGTAGGTCAGCAACTGCAGTGGCTCTGGGCTTGATTTTTGTAGAACCAGGTAGCCAGCAACATCCCTCAATTGGCAAGTTGGATGTGGGGAGGGCAGAGATGGCAGCAGGGATGTGCAGAAACAAGATAACAGGGAAAAAGCAAGAAAATGCCACTAAATGCCTGCTGCCCGCCCCTGCCCAGCATAAATAATAGTTCATTTTGTAAAATTATATATATATATATATATACATAAGCATAAATCTGTCTATAGAAAGAGACTAGCGAAAAATGAGATATATCCATATCTTTTTTAATGGTTTTTATTTTTTCCATTATAGCTGGTTTTAAGTGTTCTGTCAATTTTCTTTTTTAATTTAATGATTTTTTTCCATTATAGCTGGTTTATACTGTACAGCAGGGTGACCCAGTCACACACACATATAAACATCTTTTTTCTCACATTATCATGCTACATCATAAGTGACTAGATATGGTTCCCAGGATCTTATTGCTTATCCATTTCAAAGGCAATAGTTTGCATCTATTAACCCCAAGATATATCACTATCTATAGGGATATTTATGACATTTCGCTAAGTGAAAAAGAACATTGGAAAATAAACATATATGGTTTTCTTGGGAAACAAACAAACAAAACCCACCCTCTGTATGTATATTGTTGCTTTGACATGCTTGCCTGAGTAAAGAGCTGTGTGTGGAAGCACGTGTGCTGGTAGACTGGGTCGCAGTGCAGGGCTGTGGCAGGGAGATGGCTGGGTTTTGTAACTTACCCAATTTTTAGTGTTATTTTACCTGATACAATAGGCCTGTTTTACTTTGTAATTTGAAAAACTCGAAATTACATTGCTTGACTATCAAGGATAGACTTTTTTCCTGATTCAGCTATCTCACTTTGGGGATCCGACGGGTCCTTCCTATTAATTAATATTAAACATTGACTGCTATTTGTCAGGGGTCAATTTTTTTGTGTATCAGTTATTAGATATAAAAGTCCTATAGAGCTGCAGTTCTGGATATCTGGGTAGAGTAATTTTTGCATTTAGCTGTCGTTTTCTAGAACGATTAAAAATAATATACTTACCACTTAATTACTGACTTCACTCAAGTATCCTAAGTCACAGGTTGCTTTGCTTCATTCAAATATGAAGTGAGGAAGGTTGGAGAGCAATTGCAAAAAATTCATTTGCATCTCATCACTAATCATGTATTATTATCTAGACCAGAGCTATCTGATAGAGCGCTCTCCAAAGGAGGAAATATTCTAAAATTGATGCTGTCTTATGTAGCCACCAGCCATCTACAGTCACGGAGCACTTGAAATGTGACTAGTGTATCTGGAATTGAATTTTAAATTTTATTTGATTTGAGTTTTAATCAGAATATGACATAGGTGTAATCTTTTTAAAAAGTCCGTTTCATTGAGAAACAGTAGAATGGGCTGGGGGAGGGGAAATGGGGTGATGTAGGTCAGAGTACTTTTCATTTATAAGTTCTGAGGATTAATGTACAGTATGGTGATTACAGTTAATGGTGAGATATTGTAAACTTGAAAGTTGCTGAGAGTAGATCTTAAGCATTCTCACCACACACACACACACACACACACAGTTATCTGTGTTAACTCTATGAGGTGATGGGTGTGTTAATTATTTTTGCCTTGATAACCATTTGACAATGTAAGTGCATATCAAATCATTATGTTGTACACTTTAAATATATGTAATTGTATTTGTTAATTACTCCTCAGAGTTTTACAAAAGAAAAATAGTTACTAGGGATGAATTAAGTTCAGTGGGCTTTATGGGAAGAATGGACATTTGCCAGTAGGTAGAGAAGGTGTTTGAAGGGAAGGAGTCAAATTTTCTATGTGAGGGGAAAACACCAGGACGTTTTCCTATATTTTTCATGAAAGCATTTGCCAGGGGAAGTGGTTCTCAGCCTTGTTTGCTGTTAGAATCATCTGGGAGCTTGAAAAACCCTTGATGTCTCATTCACTTCCAGAGATTGTGACTTATTTGGTCTCAGAGATTCCTGTTGAGCAAACTCCTTGACATAGGTCTTGGCAGTGATATTTTAAATGTGACATCAAAAGCAAAGGCAACAAAAGCAAAGATAAAATAAGTGGGACTATATCATACTAAAAAGCTTCTTCGCAACAAAGGAAACCATCAACAAAATGGAAAGGCAATCTATCAAATAGGAGAAAATATTTGCAAGTCGTATATCTGATAAGGGGCTAATATCCAAAATATATAAAGAACTCATACAACTCAAAATCAAAATTAAAAAATCTGATTAAAAAATGGGCAGAAGGAGTTCCCGTCGTGGCGCAGTGGTTAACGAATCCGACTAGGAACCATGAGGTTGCAGGTTCGATCCCTGCCCTTGCTCAGTGGGTTAAGGATCCGGCGTTGCCGTGAGCTGTGGTGTAGGTTGCAGACGCGGCTCGGATCCTGCGTTGCTGTGGCTGCGGCGCAGGCCAGTGGCCACAGCTCCGATTAGACCCCTAGCCTGGGAACCTCCACATGCCGCAGGTGCGGCCATGAAATGACAAAAAGGCAAAAAAAAATGGGCAGAAGATCTGAGTAATTTTTTGAGGACAGTCCATGCTGACATACAGAAAGACATACAGAGGGCCAACAGGTCTGTGAAAAGATGCTCAACATCATCAGTCTCAAAGAAATGCAAATCAAAATCACAATGAGATGTCATTTCATACTTGTTAGAATGGTTATTATCTAAAAGACAGGAAATAGGGGTTCCCATCATGGCTCAGCAGAAACGAATCCAACTAGGAACCATGAGGTTGCGGGTTTGATCCCTGGCCTCTCTCAGTGGGTTAAGGATCTGAGCTGTGGTGTAGGTTGCAGATGTGGCTCAGATGCCATGTTGCTGTGGCTGTGACGTAGGCCGGCAGCTGTAGCTCCGATTAGACCCCTAGCCTGGGATCCTCCACATGCTGCAGGTGTGGCCTTAAACAAACAAACAAACAAAGACAAAAAAAAAAAAAAAAGACAAGACATAACAAGTGTTGGCAAGAATGTGGAGAAAAGGGAACACTTGTGCTCTGTTGGTGGGAGTGTAAATCGGTGCATCCACTATGGAAAACAGCATGGACTGTCCTCAGAAAATTACAAATGGAATTTCCATATGATTGATCCAACAATTCTGAGGACCTAGGGTTACACAGATTCACTTTTTGTTGGTGAATTCAAAATATAAGAACAGGAATTTAAAGGGCAGGGAGAGAAAAAGCAAGTGGCCCAAATGGTTAGTTACTGAAATCAACCAAGATCTCTGAAATTAAGGAGCCTCAGTGGGGGGCATCTGCTGGCCTGGCTCTTTATCCAGTTTTGCTTTTGAGATAGGCTGCTTTGAGGTGGATGCCTCTTTGAAATGGACATCTTGGCAATCAAAGCTTAAGTCAAAGCTTATTGTATTATGGAAAACAATAAACAAAACAGAAAACCAACTGTCAGTGCTTACATTACAAAAACATATGTGCTAGAGAGTAATGGTTGTGGCTCAGTGGTTAACGAACCAGACTAGTATCCATGAGGATGCGGGTTCGATCCCTGGCCCTGCTCAGTAGGTTAAGGATCCGGCGTTGCTGTGAGCTGTGGCGTGGGTCGCTGATGTGGCTTAGACCTCGCATTGCTGTGGCTGTGGTGTAGGCTGGGAGCAACATCTCCCATTAGACCCCTAGCTGGGAACCTCCATATGTCGCAGGTGCAGCCCTAAAAAGATGAAAAAATAGGTAACTGTGCTAAAACAAACAAAAAAGAAAGCTGTTTTGGATTCATTAAAAAAATAATAATATGGAAGTCACTTAGGCACTGGAATTATTTAAAGCCCCCAACCAATTCTAATGTGAGGCCGAATTTGTGAATCTCTGGCCTAAGGGCGGTCTGTGTTTACAGGAAAGGATTAAATCAAAGGACCTGAAATGAATTTAGAGCTCTATTTCTGGCTTCTATGTGCTAGGTTCAGTCTTGAGTTGCCATATAATTGGCAAATTAGGGGCAAGGAAATAAAATAGAGCAATCTCCAGGCCCCCTTTTGGCCTCTAATCAGTCACTGCCAGTATATCAGATCCAAAATACTTGGAAATAAACAATTTCATCTAGTGGCCAGTGGGGACTCCCCAACAGTCTGCAAAACAGAAGGACTTTGGGATCTGGGCTTCTGAGCCACAGAAGTCACTCTGAAGTTACAAGAAAGAAAAAGATTACAGGTCGTCCGAGGGACACAGGAAAGATTACAAGTGGAAGAGAATGAGGAGGCAGAGGGCCAAGGGGAAATGCTGTTTCTCCTGCTCCCACATGGCTTCTAATTCTAGGAAGGGGTGATATTCAGTGCAGGATAAATCCTATTATTTAAGGAAAAGGGTGTATTTGTCACTTGCCCTCACCACTTACTTTACTCGGCTGAAATGATTGTTCTTAGAAAAGTAAGTTCACAATTGAGTTGTGTAAGTGGGTTGGTACAACAGCAGCAAGAAATGGAGTTTGGCTTTTACAGCTGAGTGAAATCAGGAAGCTGAGCGGAAGAGTCAGGAGAAAAAAAAAGAAAAAAGGGCAGAGCCATGCCCAGGAGTTAATGCTTTCTGGGGGAGAAGGGAAAGCAATAAGAGGTGGATTAATAAGAAAATGAAAAATCCCAATAGTAAATGCTGTAGATGCAGATTGTGGATTCTATGCCTTTGGGCGCTTTCCTTTTATTTATTGAACTCAAAGAGAAAGAACTGGGGAGTTGATCTTTGATTGACTTGAGAGTGGAACAGGGAAGATCATTTAGGATCTAATATTTTTCTTCTATTGATAATTAAACTCTGTGGGGAAAAAAAAAACAAACAGAGTTATAAAGTGTAAAAAAATCTTACATATTACCTGAAAAGTTAAAGATGGTATTTTACTTGAATACTTTCTTTCCTAATACAAAATAATAATAAAAAAGATCTTGAAAGCACAGAAAAGCAGAGAAGAGATAGGCAAAATCACCAAAATCGTACCCAAAGAGAAACACTTAATATTTGCATGTGTGTTATTCCAGCGTTTTTTCCTGCAAATGGATCTATGTGCTTTTCTCAATATAAACGATATCCCCTCTGCAGAATAATTTAGCAAAAGGATATTCTTGGTAGCCTAGGGGAGATAGAGCTGTCTACACAGCATTCACAACCTATCACGGGCACAACTCAATTGCTCCATCCTTGTGGTGCATCTAAAGCATATGACTTTGAAGGGACCAGCAGAAAATAATAAAGCGTGGTCCTAGCAAACCACAGGCATAGAGTCTGGTTCTGAAAGTTCCAGAATTTGTCTTCAGCCAGACCTCCTAATGTGAAATGAGAATTTAATGCGGCTGACTGCCGTTTTTCCACCTTGGTCCCCTGCTCCTTGTATTTAGTCCAGGCGCTATCCTGTCCGATCACTTTTTTAAAGTTAGCTGTCAAATTAGGTTATGGGCAAGACCCTCCGCTGACAGTAATTCGATTTGATGGAAGCTCTTGAGGAGTTACGGGCATGAATTATCAGCACAATTACCTACCAGTTCATGGCAGAAGTGTGTTCCATTGCTTTCTCTCTCTCTCTCTTTTTTTTTTTTGACAAACCACTTAGCATAATTATGCTGTTTTAATGACCACTCTGGCAACATTAATTATGACATTACCCAACAGTCTATTAATTGGTGTTGGAAAGCTCTTTTTCAGTCCTGGAAGTCTCAATTTTGGTTACACTTGTCAAACAGAACTATTGTTATATTAGCAATAATCCTGCTAAAGATTTCTATACTATTTCTGGTAACCTCAAAGCAAAGGAACCCACCAGGTGATGTGTTCCTCAGATGTCAGTTTTCACCTGTCCATAGACCTGTCCAAGGTCCTGGGCGGGAAGGCTCTGAGGACCCAGCAGAGACATTGAAGCTGGGTTGACCGCAGAGTTGACTTTGGAGTCTTTTACTGCCGAGAGCCCCCTTGAACACAGACAGGTCCTGCAGGTTCCTGAACTCTTTCTTGGCTGGTGATCACCAGCTCGGGCACCAGAAAATGCAAACAACTGGACTAGCCCGGCTTTCTAATTGAACAGGTGGGGTCCTGAGACCTGGAAGCTATGAGGTAAGTTGTCAAGGACTCACAATTTATTTACAGGTGGACGGGGACTCTGTCCTCCTTCCAGAGCCCCTCCCTTCTAGAGACAATCTCAGAGAGGACACTGTGCATGGGTAAGGACTCTTACAGGACTACTGTCACTTAACACACAGCGTGGGGCACGGGCTTCCACCATTCACCACTTTCCATTGAGCTTCTCCCTTTCTCTGACCTAGTTGATGCCCTGAGTTCTGAGCTCAATTCCAGTTATTCCTGACCTTCTTTGGACTGCCCGTGCTAAGGAGGGCTTGGCGTTAGGGTCCTTGATCTCAGGCTACTTAACCTAAGTCGAGGCTAACCTAGACTTAACCTGAGAATTATGGACAACTAGGCAGGAAGAATCAGAGCTTCTCCAACGTTCAAAAGCCTCAGCACCCAGGTACTCAACACTTGCCGCCATTCCCAGTACATTTACTGGGCACCCACACGGTACGCCCCAATGGGAGGAATTCTGGTATAAGAATCTTCAAGCCAGGAAATGAAAAGTCAGGGGCTTCGTTTTGTGAATGGCTATACTTCTGCCTTCTTTTGTAGAAATAACTCTGTTCTTGTACAGTCTGATTGCATTGCAGCTTCAGAAGAATAGCACATAAGGCACAACCTCAATGAACAGTCAGATGTGTCACTGGAATTGTTGGTTCCTCTCCTCCTGCAGGTGAGCCATTGAAGTCATGGCCTGAAAGGGCCACTCACTGGACCAGAAGCCACAGAAGTCAGAATTAAATATTTAATGATGATATTATTGCTAACAACAGCTACTAGTGTTTTTTCAACACAGTGTACCAAATAATGGTCTAAGGGCTTAAATAACCACACACCTGTGGCAGGTGGTAATGTCCCCTGATAAGGAAGGGCATACAAAGAGGTTAAGTATTGCACTCAAATTCAAACGGTAAGAGGCAGAACTGAAATTCCAATAGAGACAACTTGATTCCAAAGTTTGTATTGCTCATCAGTGAAAGCCTTTTTGATCTCTTTCCTTATCGGGAAGAAGCGCACAGCAGCTGGGCGCTAGCTTCCCCACTTTCTGCACAGTCCTTGGTGCATCTTTAGTTCACTTACAGGCTCACAGGGACCTTGCAATGACTTGAGTTGTAAGGGAGACCAGTGACTGCCAGCCTTTGAACCGAAGCACACTCTTCCACAGTATTCTGCTCCTTATCCTTAACCCTTTCAGGTTTTTGCCTACCAAGAGCCCAGGCCATGGGTCTGATGTTCTTGTAGTATGTTACTTGTAAGATGCTGAGACCTCTGGCACTACAATAGAGCAAAAATGGGTTTCTGTTCATCAGCTCTCATTGAAGGAGGCACTACTCATTTATTGACTTGGTTTTAAATAAGAAATGATTGTGGACCAGGTACATAAATAACAGAAGTTTAGCCTGGAGAAGAGCATATTGACTTAGACACGAGACCTGACTTTGATTTAGAGGGCCCTGGAGGAGAAGAGGTTTACGCTATTCCCTGTGGTCCAGTGGCTGGCTTGCTGGGGAAAAGAGGGGGACACACGAGGAAGGGCTCATGGGCAGGCAGGGCTGCGTAGAGGTAGAATGGGCTGCAAGATCCATATGCAGCCAGAGCCCGTATGTGGAGTAAGCATGCACTGGCTGGGGAATCACATAAGCAAGAGGTTAAGGCTTGACCTTCATATCCTCCCGATTCAGGGACTCTGGATGTTATTACACCACAGCTATATTTCAAGATTTTGGAAAACTTAAAATGCATATAGTAATTGGGCATTAAATCAGCTAGGATGCTTTCTCTTGCAAAAGATAGAAGGCTGTACCCAATTTACTTGAGCAAAAAGGGAATATTTTGGCTTACAAAATGGCAAAAGTCCAAGCATGGCAAGCATGCCTGGACCCAAAGACTCAGGTGAAGCCATCATAACCCTGTTTTGTCCTTCCTGTTTTTGGCACCAGCCTGTTCTCAGGCAGTTTCTCCCCTCAGGGTGGAAAACTGGCTGCAGCTCATCCTTGGCTTCAAGTCTGGAACAGGGAGTCTTTGTGTCAACACTTCCAGCAAAAGGGCCATTGGGAAAATAAAAAAATCCTTTTAACAAAAGACAGGCCCCCCCCTCCCAGGAGTTCCCTTTGTGGCTCAAGGGAAACAAACCCGACTAGTATCCATGAGGATGTGGGTTCAATCCCTGGCCTCACTTAGTGGGTTAAGGATCCAGCATTGCAGAGAGCTGTGGTGTGGGTTGCAGACAAGGCTCGGATCTGGAGTTGCTGGGGCTGTGGTATAGGCCAGCAGCTGCAGCTCTGATTCAATCCCTAGCTTGGGAACTTCCATATTCTGCAGGTGCAGTCCTGAAAAACAAAACAAAACAAAACAAAACAAAAACAAAAACCAGGCACCCCACCACCACCACCAAATGCTAATATAGAGGAGGGAGCAAACCTGATTATTCCTGAGTATGCATGAGCTTGCTTACGTGCATTCAGGATGCCTGTGGCAGACTACAAAATCTGGGCAGAATTTCACATACGTTATACAGTAAAGTAGGAAAAATAAAAATGAAATCTTCTATCTCTTTGAGAGACAAACGGATATACCTTGTTTATTTTTTTTAATTTTAATTTTAATTTTTTTTTTTTAGTGCTGCAGGTGTGGCATATGGAAGTCCTCAGGCTAGGGACTGAATCGGAGCTATAGCTGCCGGCCTACCCCGCAGCCACAGCAATGCCAGATCTGAGTCGCATCTATGACCTATGCTGCAGCTTGTGGCAAGGCTAGGTCCTCAATCAACTAGTGAGACCAGGGATTGAACCCGCATCCTCTTGGCTACTAGCAGAGTTGCTTTCCACTGAGGCACAGCAGGAACTCCTGGATGTACCCGGTGATAGCATCCGATATACCTCATGGGAGACGAGTCAGTTTCGGAGGCATGTGCCTACAATTCCCAGGGTTAGAAGGCCTTGTATGTTACGTTCTGGGGGCTGGGTTTATCTAACGCCTGCCTGCAAGGTCTGGTCTACCTAACGTGGTTTTAAGGAGATAGTCTAAGAGCGAGGAGGAGCAGGTGCTGCCTCTTTCTTAACCAGGATGTCACTGTATTTACTCACACAGAGCCATCACAGCACATTGGGTGGCATGCTCACTGCTGAACCAATTTTTGTGGCCAGAAATAAGACATACTGATTGGCTTGGGCCTGGTTCATAGAGGTGAGACTTCCAAGAGGCAAACTGGGGCACACCAGAAAAAGGATGCATGGATGCTGGGTCCCCAGGAGCCTGGGGATGGGGACACAGAATTTCTTTGGTCACACCTAGCAGGTAAGTTGCTTTGGCTATCAGGAGTTTGTGTATCACTGTGATGCCAATCCCCAACCCCTTTTTTTTTTATAGCCACAGGACTTGTGTGTAAAGAACAATGCATAACTGCAGGTTTTTTGAGAATAATTGCTGTGGATTTCAGACAACCTACGGTGAGAGAACACAAAATCCAACTTTGAGCTGAGGGCAGTCATCTTGAAAGTTAAGCCTTGTTTGGAAAGCAAATATTTTAGGATGAGATCTGTTTGGGGAGGTTTGGGATCTATGGCCTACCACAGGTGTCCTGCAAAGGAAACCCACCCAGATCCAAAGCAGTTTGGGCAACCACCAGACAGAACGCCTGGGGCACGATCCATCATGCCCGCCAAAACCATGGCCTGAGGTCTTATGTGTGGGTGACCCTTTGGCTTCAGCCAGGATTATTGTAAATCTTTGCCAGATAAGGTCAACAGTACATTTTCCAAAATGTTCTCTCTTTGGAATCTGTGTGTGATGAGGAGTTATGAATGGGTCACTGGAACAAAAAGTTTAGACAGAGAGAAGCAGGATAGAGGAGGATATAGGTGAGCTCTGTTGATCACAAAGTACTAGAACAGGGATTTGTAACCCCAGCTATGGCCCTGTTGTGCGGATTGGAAAACTGGGGTTCGGCGATGAACTTGACCTAGGTCATATAGCCATGCTGTCATACCGAAAGACAGTTTCTGATTTCTTTCTTTCTTTTTTCTTTTCTTCTAGGCCACTGCAGTGACAATGCTGGATCCTTAACCCACTGTGCCACAAGACAACTCACCCAAACTGCAACGTTGATCCCACTTTCCAATCCCAAAGCCATAAATACTGTGCTTGTGATGAAAAGAAAATATTAATGTTCCTCTGATACAGATGGGTGCAATTCCAAAATGCTTTCGGAGGTCATTTCTCCCAAGTCCAAAGAGATTACTTCCCAAGTGACTTCCAAGGCCATCTTATGGTGACAGGCAGAGGGACCAGACCTTTGTTCTTTCATGTCTGTGAAGGATTGTAGGTCAAATGCAGGCAGCTGAAAGAGTCTTTAAAATAATTCACTAAGACAGTTGACTCGAGTCTGAGATGTCACATGGGCAGAACTGGTAGTGTAGGAACATATCGCTCTTTGGACTGCAAGGTTTAGTTCTGATCAGCACTCTAGGAGGCAGACTCCTGTTGTGAAATTCTAGTAAGGCTCAGGTAGCCGCATTGTCTGCAAGTATTTTCTTTCCATAGCAAAAATGTGCTTTGCAGGTTAAGAAGGGCTGGGAGGAGGTTAGACAAGGGGAGGGTCAGGGGGAACACCTCGGTGCTTTCAGCCACCCATACTGAAACCACACTGGGTCTGAACACCCACCAGTGTGCCCCACCCCTCTCTCCCTTGGGGTCTTAGGATCTGCCATTCCTCCTGCCCAGTATGTGTTGCTTCTCTCTCTCTCCTTTTTTTTTTTTTTTTTTGTCTTTTTGCCTCATCCAGGGCCGCACTTGCGGCATATGGAGGTTCCCAGGCTAGGGGTCTAACAGGAGCTGTAGCTGCCGGCCTTCGCCACAGTCACAGCAACGCGGGATCCGAGCCGCGTCTGCGACCTACACCACAGCTCACAGCCACGCCAGATCCTTAACCCACTGGAATCGAAGCCGCAACCTCATGGTTCCTAGTCGGATTCGTTAACCACTGAGCCATGACGGGAACTCCTGTGTTGCTTCTCCAACTACACACAAGCATGGAAGCTGGCCTGGCGGGGAGCATCTCAAGGTCAAGACACACTCTGGAAATCATCAGTTCCCTCCCTCTTACTTGCGGAGTCTTTCCCTTCTTTCTGCCCGTTAGGTAGTTCTCACACTCCCAAGGCTCTTTGCTTCTCAGTGGAAACCGGGAGATGCACAGCAGAGTTGCCAGGCTTTCACTTGGGGGCTGAGGAGAGGTGAAGGTTTAGCCTCTCGTTGCAAGAGCACAGACGTGGAAGCGGGGAGGGTCTGGAGCCAGGATCTCCCGTGCTCCCTCCCTCTTGAGATTACAGCATTGACAGAGACGAAGCTGGTGGCTGCCTGCCATCACGCCTTCACCATTTTGGCCCCGTGTTCCGACTGGCTTTTAACTTTGCCTGGTCCTGTCATCCTAAGCTTGTCTGTCCCCTGGGCTCATTAGGGAGCTGATGGAGACGCCTGGATTAACCATCAGGTGGAGTCTGTGTGCATTCGCCTGCAGAGACTGTAGAAGCTCTTTTGCCTGCTACCAATCACTCTGCGGACATTTGTTTTTAAAAGATAGCAACCTGCCTTGACAGATAATCTGCTCTGGCTTATGATTCGCATCTCTGCTGTCAGCCCGCACCCTCCCGGCATGTGCTCCATAAATCACTAGCCTTTTTTTGCCGTGATTTCCTTGTCATCTCCACATTACTAGGCTGAGGTCTTTAAGGTTGTCGCTGCCAGTACCATTTATCTTCAAGCTTTGTTTTCTCTCTGCCTTCTCAGACCTATTCTTTCTTAGGCAAGTCTCCTATTAATTATTTCAAGAGGCCATCCCCACAGAGCCAGTGATCCATTTTATTAATCTCACTCTAGCTGATGCGACAGACTCTGGTGGCCTCCTCTGGCCACTTGAGGACCGGAGACGATGGAAGATGCTTGGCCACTTCCTTCCCACCCAAGGACTGAGGAGCAAAAGTCTCATGTTGCTCTTGGTAGATGAGGCTGGGCTTCAAGGGAGCTGTGCAGCCCTATGGAGCTTACACACAGTTCTGTGTCCTTGTTAGACCAGGGGCTTCCAGCCAGTGACCCATCTCTGTCTAGCTTCCTCTGAATTCTCCCTGACTCCTCCCTTCTCTGGAGCAGGTGCCTTGAAGGTGCTCATTCAATGTTGGTTGAATAAATGGATGAAAGAAGAGTTGAATGAATGAATGTCATTAACTATTAAGGAAACCAGTGCTGCAAAGCAACAAGCTCACACCCCTTATCTGCTGTAAGGTCCTTTGTGGTCTGTCCTCTTCTGGCCTGTTCAGTTTTTGTCTCCCTCCCCTCTCCTTTAACCCTCTACACTCCCATCATATAGAATGACTTGAAGCTCTGTAGCTCCATGGCAGTGGTTCACACCTCCAGGCTTTTGTGGCAGTGAAGTGTGTCTGCATACTTTTCTCTCCTTGACTCAGCTCAGATAATCCCAGTTTGGATATCCACTTGGTAAGAACCGGTACCCAACTCACCCTATAGCCAGCTCCCCCCACCCCCTGCCCCTGAGTCTCTTCTGTAATTGGTGCACTGGGATCCTATATTGTAATGCTCCTTTAACTGCGTTTCTTACAGTGTATTTGGTGACATGCCATCCACAGACCTGGTCCCCAAAGGCATTCTGCATCAGTAAGTCAGAAAAATGCTGTGAACTAGACCTCTCTCATGCAGAGTGCTAGTGCCCACTGGCATTCCCATCCCCCCAGGTTTATAGAGGTATAATCAGCAATTAAAAATTATACATATTTAAGTTTAAAATGTGATGTTTTGATGTATGTATACATTGTGAAATGATTGCCCAACATATTCATCACTTCACATAGGTATCTTTTTGAGTGTGTGTGTGTGTGTGTGTGTGTGGTGAGAATGCTCAGCAAATGTCAAGTACACAATATGGTACTATTAACTCTAGTCACCGTGCTGTACATTAGATCTCCAGGGCATACTCGTCCTGTGTAACTGAAACTTTGTACCTTTTGACCAACATCGCCCTATTTCCCCCTGCCCCAATCCCTGGTAACCACCATTCCATCCTCTGCTTATACGAGTTCAACTTTCTTAGGTTCCCCATGGAATAAGGTCATATAATACTTGCTTTTATTTGGCATTATGTGAACCAGGTCCACCTACTGTGTCACAAATGCTAGGATAGCCTTCTTTATAAGGGCTGAATATTCCACTATATTATATAGACGTAACGTGTTTGTGTGTGTGTGTGTGTGTGTGCGCGCACGCGTGTGTGTTATATAAATGTAACACATTATTATAGAATTACCATTTGATCCAGCAATCCCACTCCTGGGCATCTATCCAGAGGAAACCATGACTCGAAAAGACACATGTATTCCAGTGTTCATTGCAGCACTCTATGCAATAGCCAGGTCATGGAAACAACCTAAATGCCCATCGACAGAGGAGTGGATAGGGAAGATATGGTACATACACACAGTGGAATATTACTCAGCCATTAAAAGGAACAAAATACCAACATTTATAGCAACATGGATGGACCTAGAAATTATCATGTGAAGTGAAACCAGTCAGACAATTAGATAACGCCCAATGCTACTGCTTACATGTGGAAACTAAAATGACACAATGAACTTCTTTGCAGAACAATGACTCACAGATTTTGGAAAACCTTGGTTTTTCAGGTAAGACAGTCTGGGGGGTGGAGGGATGCACTGTGGGTCTGGGACACAAAATCTATCAAATTGACTTGTTATAACTTTTGTACACCTATAATTGAAATAAAATTCATTAAGTTAAAAAAAAGTAACTATTTATTTATTTATTTATTGCCTTTTGTCATTTTAGGGCCGCACCTGTGGCATGTGGAGGTTCCCAGGCTAGAGGTCTAACAGGAGCTGTAGCTGCTGGCCTTCGCCACAGCCACAGCAACGTGGGATCCAAGCCACGTCTGCAACCTACACCACAGCTCACGGCAACGCCGGATCCTTAACCCACTGAGCAAGGCCAGGGATCGAACCTGCAACCTCATGGTTCCTAGTCAGATTCGTTAACCACTGAGCCACGACGGGAACTCCTGTAACACATTATTTATCCATTCATCCATCATCAGGTACTTAATTGTTTTCACATCTTGCCTATTGAGAATAAAGCTTCCAATTCTGAACAGTAGTGTGCAAATATCTCCTGGATAGAGATTTTACTCCCTTTGTACATGTATCAAAAAGCAGGATTGCTGGATCATATGGTAGTTCCATTTTTAAATTTTTGAGGAAACTCATGATGTTTTCTGTGATAGCTGAACCAATTTACATTCCCATCACCAGAGCACAAGTGTTCCTTTTTCTCCACATTCTCGCCTCCAATTTTTTTTTTTTAATAATTGCTATTCTAACAGATGTGAGATGATATCTCACTGTGGTTTTGGTTTGCATTTCCAGGATGACTAGTAATTTTGAACATCTTTTCATATGCCGTCTGCCATTTGTATGTCTTCTTTTGAGAAGTGTCTGTTCAAGGTTTGTTCATTATTTCTTTTGAATATTAACTCTTTGTTAGACATATGGTTTGCAAATGTTTTCTCTCATTCTCTGGATTTTCTCTTCATTCTGTTGATTGTTTACTTTGCTGTGCAGAATATTTTTAGTTTGTAGTGCAATGTGTTTATTTTTGCTTTTGCTGCCTGTGCTTTGGAAGTCATATCCAAAAATCATTGCCCAGAATTATGTCAAGAACTTTTTTCCTGTGTTTTTTTTCTAGTAGTTTTATGGTTTCTGGTCTTTTGTTTAATTTTGAGTTGATTTTCATAAATGGCATGAGTTGGCGGCCCAGTTTCATTCTTCTGCAAGTGGATATATGCTCTTCCCAACACCATGTATTTTTTTTTTTAAGAATTTCTTTTCCTTCCTTCCTTCCTTCCTTCCTTCCTTCCTTCCTTCCTTCCTTCCTTCCTTTCTTCCTTCCTTCCTTCCCTCTTTCTTTCTTTTTAGGGCCGCACCTGCAACATATGGAGATTCCCAGGCTAGAGGTCAAATCGGGGCCACAGCCACAGCAATGGAGGATCTAAGCCACGTCTACCACTTCACAGCTCACGGCAATCCTGGATCCTTAGCCCACTGAGCAAGGCCAAGTATCGAACCTGCAACCACATGGTTCCTAGTCGGATTCGTTTCTGCTGCGTCACAACGGGAACTCCCCAACACTGTGTATTGAATATATTATCCTTCCCCCTTTGTATATTCTTGGCTCCTTTGTTGAAAACTAGTTGAACATATATGCATGAGTTTATTTCTGGGCTTTCTATTCTATTTCATTGATCTGTGTGTCTATTTTTATGCCAGTACCATACTTTTTTGATTACCATAGAGTAATATATTTTGAAGTCAGAAAGTGTGATACTTCTATCTTTATTCTTTTCTTTTTTTCAAGATTGTTTTGGCTTTTTGAAGTCTTTTGTGTTTCCATATGAAGTTTAGGGCTCTTTCTGTAAAAATGCTGTTGGAATTGAATCTACAGATGGCTTTGGATAGTAACATATTTAACAATATTTGTTCTTCCATTCCATAAATACAGGACATCTTTACATTTATTTGCTTTTTATTTTTTGTTTTTTTTAGGGAACCACCTGAAGCATATGAAGGTTCCCAGGCTAGGGTCAAATCAGAGTTATAGCTGTTGGCCTGTACCACAGCCTCAGCAGTACCAGATCCAAGCCGCGTCTGCGACCTATGCCACAGCTCACAGCAATGTTGGATCCTTTAACCAACTGAGTGAGGCCAGGGATTGAACCTAAGTCCTCATGGATGCTAGTCAAATTTGTTTCTGTTGAGCCATGAAGGGAACTCCCATTTATTTGCTTTTTAATTTCTTTCATCACTGTGTTATATTTTTCAGGGTACAGACCTTTCACCTCTTTGGTTAAGTTTATTCCTAGGTAGTTTATTGTTTTTGATTCTATTGTGGTAAATATTATTTTCTTTATTTCTTTTTCAGATGATTTATTGTTAGTGTACAGAAATACAGCTGATTTTTATATGTTGATTATTTATCCTGAAACTTTACTGAATTTGTTGATTAGTTCTAGCAGGTTTTTTTTTGGTGGTACCTTTAGGATTCTCTATAGGTAAGATCATGTCATCTGCAACAGAGGCAATTTTTTTTTTTTCTTTCTGATTTAGATACCTTTTGTTTCTTTTTCATGCCTTATTGTCCTGGCTAAGACTTCCAATACTGTGTTGAATAGAAGTGGTAAGAATGGACATCCTTGACTTTTTCCTGATCTTAGAGAAAAAATTTTCAATTTTTTTTTTCACCGTTGAATGTGGTGTTAGTTGAGGGTTTGTTTTCTATATATGACCTTTATTATGTTGAGATGCACTCCATCTATACCTAATTTGTTGAGAGATTTTTGTCATGAAAGGATGTTGAACTACATCAAATTTTTTCTGCATCTGTTGAGATGATTATATAATTTTCATCCTTCACTCCATTAATGTGGTGTATCAATGTGATTGATATATGATTGCACAAGGTGAGCCATCCTTGAGTCCCAGGGATAAATCCCACTTGATCATGGTACATGATGTATTTTATGTTTTACTGAATTTGATTTGCTAGCATTTTGGGGGGAAGATTTTTTTTTAAAAATCATTGTTCATAACAAATATTAGAAAGTCCTGTACTTTTCTATTTTTTTTCTTTTTCTTTTTTTGGCCATGCTCACAGCAAGTGAAAGTTCCCAGGCCAGGGACTAAACTTGTGCCAGAGCAGTGACACAAGCCACTGCAGTGTCAACACCAGATCCTTAACCTACTGTGCCATGAGGGAACTCTGGAAATTCTATACTTGTAGTGTCTCTGTTTGGCTTTGGTATAAAAGTAATACTGGTCTCGTAAAATGAGTTTGCGTTCATTACCTTCTCTTCAAAATTTGGGAAGAATTTGAAAAGGATTTCTTTTAAGGGCCTCTCCCAAGGCATATGGAAATTCCCAGGCTAGGGGTTGATTCGGAGCTGCAGCCACCAGCCTATGCCTCAGCCACAGCAACACCAGATCCGTGTATGTCAGCTCATGGCTACACCAGATCCTTAAGCCACTGGGCAAGGCCAAGGATCAAACCTATGTCTTCCTGCATACTAGGGTACTCCTGAAAAGGGCTGATATTAGTTCTGGTAAATTTTGGTAAAAGTTATCAGAAAAGCCATCTGGCCCTGGGCTTTTCTTTATTGGTAGGGTTTTTTTTTTTTAATTTAATTTAATTTAATTTTTTTACATTATACCCAGCTGTACAGCATGGTGACAGGGTAACACATCACAAGGGGTTAGACATAGTTCCCAGTGCTATACAGTGGTATCTTCTTGCTTTTCCAGCCCAGTTTTGATTACTTTTTCAATATCCTTATTATTGCTCTGTTAAGAGTTTCTGTTTCTTCCTAACTTGGGTTTGTATTTTATATATTTTAAGGAATTTATCCATTTTTTTTTCTGAGTTATCCAATTTGCGGCATGTAATTATTGATGTTAGTCTCAGTATCCTTTGTATTTCTGTGGTATCAGTTGGAATGTCTCCTCTTTTATATATTTATCTATTGGAGTCTCTCTCTTTTTTTCATGGTTAGTCTGGCTAAACATTTATTAATTTTATTTATCTTTTCAAAGAAAATCAGCTCAGTTTAACTGATCTTTTATTTTTTTAGTATATATTATATTCGATTTATTTCTGCTGTTGTTTTAGTTATTTCCTTCTTTTTGCTAACCTTAGTTTGTTCTTCCTTTTCTTGTTCCTTGAGATGAAAAGTTAGGTAGTTTGTTTGAGATCTTTATTTTTCTTAAAGTTGGCACTTATCACTTTAAACTCTCATCTTATAATTACTTTTGTTGCACTTTGATATATTTTGTTTCCATTTTTGTTTTTTTTAAAAAGATATTTTATGATTTATCTTTTGACTTATTCTTTGGTCCATTGATTGTTCAGAATACTGTTGTTTAATTTCCCTATGTTGTGAATTTTTTGATAATCCTCCTTTTATTATTTCTAGTTTCATACCATGTGGTAAGAAGATATTTGATATCATCCTAACCTTCTTAAATGTGTTAAAATTTGTTTTGTGACCTAACATATAATTTATGCTGGAAAATTATCCATGAACACTTGAGAAGAATGTGTATTTTGCTGTTGGATAGAATGTTCTGTATATGTCTCTTAGGTCCAAATATTTATAGCATTATTCAAGTCCTCTTTTTCCTTACTGATTTTCCATCTAAATGATCCATTCATGGATATAAGAGGGTATTGAAATTCCCTGTATTTATTGTTTTGCTGTCTATTTCTCTCTTCTGTTAATGTGAGCTTTATATATTTAGGTACTCTGATACTGAGTGCATATGTATTTCCAGTTATTATGTCTTCTCAATGAACTGGCCCTTTTATCATTATATAATGACCTTTGTTTCATGTGATAGTTTTTGATTTAAAGTCTATTTTGTTTGATATAGGTATAACCACTGCTGTCTTTTAGGTACCATTCGAATAAAATTGATTTTCTCCCATCTATTCATTTTCATCTATGAGTGTACTTAAGGTGAATCTCTCATAGGCTGCATATTTTTTGGACCCTTAAAAAAATTCCATTCTGCCACTTTTGTCTTTTGATTGGAGAATTTAATCCATTTATACTTAAAATAACTATTTGTAAGTAAAGACATGCTATTTCCATTTGGCTAATTATTTCCTGTTTTGTTGATCCTTTGTTCTTTTATTATTCTCTATAACAAAATATTATTCCCATATTTTCTGATAAAATTTTACAGTGGTATTCTTCCTTTCTCTTTCTTTTTTTTTACATTATTTAATGAATTTTATTTCAATTATAGGTGTACAAAAATCATCACAAGTCAATTTGATAGCATTTGCCTTCCAAACCCTTCAGTGCATCCCCCCACCCCCCAGATTGTTTTATTGGAAAAACAAGGTTTTCCAAAGTCTGTGAGTCATTGTTCTGCATAGAAGTTCATTGTGTCTTTTTAGTTTCCACATGTAAGTGGTAGCATTGGGTGTTGCTGTCTAATTGTCTGACTGGTTTCACTTCGCATGATAATTTCTGGGTCCATCCATGTTGCTGTATCCTTTCTCTTTCTATTTTATGTATCTACTAGTTTTTTTTTTCTTTGTGGTTACTATGAAGTAGTCTATCTTTAGCAGATAACAGCTTAACTTCCGTCACATACAAAAACTCTACTCTTTTATTCCTTCCTCCTTTTGTTAAACATAAATAAGTTTATGTTATTGATGTCACAATTTACATCTTTTTTTTGTACATCTTTTCGTATCGTGTACCTAATAACTGCCTGGTTTTTGGTTGAGCTGTCTATTTATTTTCTCTTGTAATTCACTGAGAGAATTAAAACTTAGTTTGTATTATTTCTCCATTTTAGGCAGGGTAGGTTACTGGAAAATTATGGTGTTCTTTGGGTTGTATCATTTTTCCTTTTATTTTCCTTGTGTGTGTTGCAGTTGTTGTTTTCTTTATAGGGCTGCACCCACTGCGTACAGAAGTTCCCAGGCGAGGGGTTGAATTAGAGCTGCAGCTGCCAGCCTACACCACAGCCACTGCCATGCCAGATCTGAGGCATATCTGCAAACTACACCACAGCTCACGGCAACACCAGATCCTTAACCCACTGAGTGAGGCCAGGGATCAAATCTGCATCCTCATGGATACTAGTCGGATTTGTTTCTGCTGCACCACAACGGGAACTTCCACGTGTGTGTTTTTGAAGACATTCATTGCTGTTTTTGCGTTTGAAAGAGTTATCTCCTTCAGTCTTTTCTGACTGGCTTAAGGAGAAGGAAAACTCCACCAGTCTGACTGGTTCCCCATTCCAGGGTGTCCCTCAAACTCTTTTTATGGCTGTAGCAGCTCCACTCCTCTTTATTCTTCTTGAAGGGGAAAGCCTAGGATTTTATATCTCCTCTAGATCCCACAAGGCCAGGCCAGGTTCTGAGAGCCTCCTTAGGGCCGAGTCCTGAAGTATTTAAGTTTATGCACCTTCTCCCAACTTACCAGAGTAGAGCCAGCACACATGCCCTTGGTGGGACATGCATGGTGGGTAGGGGAGAGGCATGCAGAATGCTGGTGTTACACGTAGGGTATCTGGGTGAATCTGCAGGTGATGCACCCTAGGAAGCTTGTGGTTGGGCTACTTGATGGAGTCTGCGAGGTTGTGTGTACAAACCATAACCTTTCATTGAGTTTGATGTCCCAGTTCATGTGAGACCCACCCTTTTCTCCTCTTCCTAACTTCCCCAAATTATTCGGCCCTGCTGACCCTCTCAGTGTTCTGGGTCAGATGAGAATGTAGTGGACCTCTTGGTCAGCATCCTGCACAACTGGGGAAGCAAGGCATTCGCTATACTCTCACTTTCCCCCTTGGGAGACATTGTGGGCTGAGGAGGGTCGCTCTTGGCACTGAGCTATGATGCCGTGAAGGAAGGGTGGCATGGGTAAAGTGAAAATCTTCTTTCTCTCTTCAATGGATCTATTCTTGGATATATATTTTTTTTCCTTCAAAGGGTTACAGGGACCTCTCCACTGGACTTTGGAGTGCATCCCACAAAGGTACCCTGGTGCATGAGTTGTGTCAAAATCGGTGTGTTTCTCTGGGGAAAGAGTGATGAAAACTCTGTTCTATTTGCTGATGTCCCTCTCTACCAGTGGCATTTAAAAAAATTCCAAGAAGTGGAGTTCCCTTCGTGGCTCAGTGGTTAACGAATCCGACTAAGAACCATGAGGTTGCGGGTTTGATCCCTGGCCTCGCTCAGTGGGTTAAGGATCCAGCGTTGCCGTGAGCTGTGGTGTAGGTCGCATATGCGGCTCGGATCCCGTGTTGCTGTAGCTGTGGTATAGGCTAGCGGCTACAGCTCCAATTAGACCCCTAGCCTGGGAACCTCCGTATGCCGCAGGTGCGGCTCTACGTAAAACAGGCAAAAAGACAAAAAAAATTAATAAATAAAAAAATTTCAAGAAGTCCAAGAATAAAGGAATTTACTCAATTTTAACTTGATTATTCTATATTTTAAAGTCTTGTTAGTTGTTATTAATGCCCCACCTATTCATTTTCCGTTAAAGTCTCCAGGCAATACCCCTTTATTTACATCCCATCTTCTCCTCAGGGTGGAAGTTCAGGGAGGGCAGGGACTTGCTGTTTCATGTCTGGCATCTCACAGGTGCACAGAAGTAATCTGTTGAATTGAACTGGTTTGAGCTGACAAGGTGCGCGGTGTACTTCCAAGAATCGGTGAGAAGCTCTGTCCCTGGTTCTCCAGCAACGTCCTGTTGTCAGCAGGCTTACTTTGCAAGGCTATGGTCTCTCCTGTTAGACACCAGTAATTCTCACTTTTAGCTCCTGCTAAAAGTTCCCTTAGCACTAGCTTGTGGGCAGTGACACTGAATAAAATGTGTGACACTGAATGAAGGAATGAAGGAATGAAGGAATGAATGAAGGTGAAAGGGAGGGAATGTGTGCCTTGTAGGGAACTCATGTTTGGCTGCAGAGAGGGGATTGAAGTCTTTCTCAGAGGCTTTGATGGGAGGCAACTCATGATTAGGACAGGATGCTGGGGCTACTATGGAATTTTTCCAATTCCAGGTTTATTCAGATTTTTGGGGGGGTAGAATTAGAGTAGGGACAGATGGAAGACGCAAAGGACAAAATGCATTCATTTGTTTAGGAAGCATCAGTCCATCTGCTATATTGTAGCTGTGCTCGAGCACGGTATGTGCTGTAATGGTCTAGTGGACACCCAAAAGGGAAGGGCAGTGAAGTCTCTTTAGAACTGGTGATGCCCATGGCAGCCTTCACAGAGGGGTGATGCTAAAGCTGAGTTGTTCAGGTAGACACGGAGAGGGTAGGCTGTCTTGGGGAAAGGCTATGGTGCGTGTACATTGGGATGGTATGAAACAAATGGCATAAAGAGGGAGGTAAATAGTTCTTGGGGTAGTGGGTGGAGAGCGGCGCGGAGAACAAGTAGGAATAAGGTCAGAGGGCCTTGTAGTTCTTGACATGGAGTCTACCTCGAGCACAGTAAGAAAATGCTCAAAGGGCTTTTAGACAAGTTGAAATTGCTTTAAATTTGTGGAAGGCTGACTTGGCAGAAGCAGAGAATGGAGTAAGCAGGAAATGAGCTGGAAGCAAGAAAATCGCTTTGGAGGCTGCAGCATTCAGGGACATTGGAGATGAAGAGTGGCAGGGGGAGTGGGAAGAGAGGAGGAACCTGTGGATCCTCAGAAAGAAATAGGAATATATTTGCTTATTTTAAATTTACCAATATTGATAGGATTTGGCGATTGATGTGGTGTGGGAGATGGCAAGAGGGTCTCAGATGGCCCCTGGTTCCTGCCCTGGGCTACAGGTATGTCTACACGAAAACATGAGGGTTAGACCGTGCATCAGGTTTTTGTTAGGACTATTGGCCCAGTTGGCTGGTGTTTATAAAGGTCAGAGTGATGGCCAGGTTCCTTTCTTTTGCTTTGTAGTCCTCTCTTCCTTCATGTTTCTTTAAGTCATCTCTTTGGACGAAGAAAGGCCCTGCCAAACTCTGCTTGCATTCCGCGGGTTTATTCAAATTCCACAAATCTTATTTTCACAGCAGGGAAGAAAACGCCTTCATGTTTTCGTTCACAAATGGCTACAGCTAAAGCCAAAGACTAATTAGGTTTACAGTCTCATTTATCACGGATTTAGTTAGGGCCTCCCTGCCCCCGTGTGAACTATAGGCTGGGATCTTCCTTGAGATCCCATCTGCTGCAGTTGGAGGCTCCAGGCCATACCGCACACCCTCAGGGCCAAGCAGCACTAACTGACAAGCTACCTCCTGCCCTGGCCCTCATGAAATCCTATTACTTCTTCATCACTGTCAGTCTGCATGAGTTCACATTTTGCCCTCAAGGACCATTCCCAGCCCTTCTCCGTGGAGGCCTCCATGGTCTCTCGTGGGAGGGAGCTTCGATCCATCATATTCTAATCGCACCTCCAGGAGGCACTCATTGCAGTGAGTAGCAGCTGGACCTTAGAGTCAAGTGCTAGGGTTCACACTGTCTAAAGACTTCAAGGGCCTCGTAATCACGGTTCCTCTCTTAGGAGGTTGCTGTGCATGTTAAATAGGTTGATGTATGTGGCACTTAGGAAAGTGCCTGGCTTGTAATAAGTGCTCTCTTCATATTAGCCACCATTATTATAATTCTTATTTTGCCTCATATTAGACTCACCTGTAGTCACATCTCTAGGACAGGGTTATGACTGCTTCAGGCCTTCACCCCGTAGAGTGCTAACACAGTCCTGGCTACGTAGCCAGTCAATGCAGATAGTTAATAAAGGCATAACGAATGCTGAATGGATAACCCTGCACAATCCGTACCAGAAACCCTTGAGAAAACCAGCTTGGCTCACTCTCTGTGATTTGTGCTACCCCTTGGCTCATGGAGCCACCTCTGAGACATGGGCGTGCCGCAGATAGTTGTCCTGAGTGAGATCCTCATCCCGTGCATTATGTCTTGGTACCTGGTCATGATGACCTTGAGCGCCGTGGTACCCCATAGCTCCTGAAGCCTCTTCAGGTGGGCTTTTACTTTTATTCCCTCAGGAAGACAGATATACAAGCAGATTTCTGATGTTTGCATCCCTATCAATTCAAGACATGAACCTCAGCAACATCAGGCAGACACAACAATTTACAAGACTTAAAATGTGAATGCACTGAGACAGAGTCCAATTATATCTGTCCATTTTTTAATAACAGAGAAAAGGTAAGTTTTCCTTTTTTTGGGGGGGGGGCTATACCCATAGCATGCAGAAATTCCTGTGCCAGGGATCGAACCCGCAATGCAGCAGTGACAACAGCTGGATTCTTAACTACCAGGCCACCGGAGAGCTCCAAGAGAACATGATTTTTTATTTAGCTCCAGGAGTATCATTTTCAGTGCTTTTAATTCCTTCTGTAGATCTGAATTTCTACCTTTTATCATCGCTCTTCAGCATTTCTTGTCTATTGGTGACAAATTTTCCCACTTCCAGTTAGCTGCAAATGTCTTCATTTCACCTTCATTTTTTTTTTTTTGTCTTTTTGCCTTTTATCTAGAGCCGCACCCACAGCATATGGAGGTTCCCAGGCTAGGGGTCTAACAGGAGCTGTAGCCGCCGGCCTTCGCCACAGCCACAGCCACGCGGGATCCGAGCCGCGTCTGCAGCCTACACCACAGCTCAGGGCAACGCCGGATCCTTAACCCACTGAGCAAAGCCAGGGATCGAACCCGCAACCTCATGGTTCTTAGTCGGATTCGTTAACCACTGAGCCACAAAGGGAACTCCTCACCTTCATTTTTGAAAGATAATTTCACTAGATATAGAATTTAGTGTTGACACTTTTTTCCCTTTCCTTATTTTAAACATACTGTTCCAGATGTCCTCTGGTCTCCATTGTTTCCAGTGAGAAATTAGCTGTTACTTTTACATTTCCTTGCACACAATGTATGGTCCTCACTTAGGCTGATTTAAAGATTTTCTCTTCATCTTTTGTTTTCAGTAGTTTGGTTATCGTGTGCCTAAAGGTGTTAGACCACTCAAATTGTTTCTCATCTCCCTGAGACTATTTTTTAAAGAAACTTTCTTTTCTCTTTGGGCTTCAGTTTGAATAATTTATATTTGTTTGCTAACTTTTTCCTTTTGAATTGTTCAAGTGGTTACTAAGTTCAAATAATACATTTCTCAGGGGTCGTGTTTCTTCATTTCTGATATTTCCAGTTTAGTGTTTTCATATCTCTTCTAAAATATTTCCCTTAATATCTATATTTTCTATAAATTTTAATATACTTATAGTAGTTTAAAAAATCTTTGCTAATTTTAACATCTGATTTATCTACAGATCTTCTTTTATTGATTATGCTTTTCTTTTGATTACAGATCACACATCCCTGCTTATTTGCATGTCTCATAACTTTTTATTTTATTTTATTTTTTTATTTTTTTGTCTTTTTGCCTTTATCTAGAGCCACACTTGCGGCATATGGAGGTTCCCAGGCTAGGGGTCTAACAGGAGCTGTAGCCGCCGGCCTTCACCGCATCCACAGCAACGCGGGATCCAAGGTGCGTCTGCAACCTACACCACAGCTCACGGCAATGCGGGATCCTTAACCCACTGAGCAAGGCCAGGGATTGAACCTGCAAACTCATGGTTCTTAGTCGGATTTGTTAACCACTGAGCCACGAAGGGAACTCCATAATTTTTTATTTTATACTTCACATTGTAGATGATAAATTATAGAGGTTACAGATTTTTTTATCTTCTGAATACTGTTAAGTTCTATTGTAACAGAGATAAGTTCCTGGGGAATAAGCTTGATCTTGTGAAGCCCTGGTTTTCAGCTGCATGTCTATTTCATTTTTCTTTATTCTTAAGGCATAGTCGAATACAGTCCTTATTCTCTCTCTTTTTTTTTTTTTTTTTTTTTTTTTTTTTTTTTTTTTTTTTTTTTGCCTTTTTAGGGTCACACCTGCAGCATATGGAAGTTCCCAGGCTAGGGGTCAAAACGGAGCTGCAGCTGCCGGCCTGCACCACAGCCAGAGCAACGCCGGATCCTTAACTCACTGAGTGAGGCCGGGTATCGAACCTGCGTCCTCATGGATACTAGTCAGATTTGTTTCCGCTGAGCCACGATGGGAACTCCACGGTCCTTATTCTTAGAGGTGTGGCTCTTCTGATGTTTCAGTGAGTACCTCAAGACGTTGAACAAGATCCTCTAACTTTGTGGGATTTGAAAGTCAAACCCGTCTTCAGCACCAGTAGCTGCTGAACGCTGCTCAGCTGGTAGCTTTCCAGCTGTTTCTACATAGGCGGTTCCTGGGAGCATTGCTATAAACCTATGAAGTTTAGGAGTCCTCCAAGATTCTGAAGGCAGTTGTACAGAGATATGAGGGATCCCCCTGTTTTGATGCTTTCATTCTGGGAATCTCCCCTCAATTTTCAGCTATGTCTGGCAGATCCTAACCCTGACTCTTTGGCCTGGAAAAATGGACACATTCTGAGTGTTATACCCAGAGCTCTGAGAATTCGGTAGGACCTTTGAGAAGAAGAGGTAATGTAAACAGCACTTAGTCTGCTTCTTCCTTTTGAGTGACAAATCCAGTCCAGTTTATTCCCAGTTTTCCCCCTCTCCCTTACGCCTTTAAATACTTGTGTTTTATATTTTGTCTAATGTTTATACTTGTTATTGGTAGAGGGGTTATTTATCTGACTACGGTGCCATTACTGGAGTTGAAACTGACCTGAGTATATTTTTTATTTTTAAAAGGTCTTTTTAAAAGCTTTTAGAGAGCAGGAGAAACTTCTGTGATTGGACAAAGAACCTCTGTAAATATTTTTCCTTCTTTAATTTACCCAGCTGTTTTTTTTTTTTTTTTTTTGTCTTTTTGCCTTTATCCAGGGCCACACCCACGGCATATGGAGGTTCCCAGGCTAGGGGTCTAACAGGAGCTGTAGCCGCCGGCCTTCGCCACAACCACAGCAACGCGGGATCCGAGCCGTGTCTGCGACCTACACCACAGCTCACGGCCACGCCGGGTCCTTAACCCACTGAGCGAGGCCAGGGATCGAACCCGCAACCTCATGGTTCTTAGTCGGATTCGTTAACCACTGAGCCACAAAGGGAACTCCCCAGCTGTTTTTTTTAAGCCACATCTGAGGCCTTTGGAAGTTCCCAGGTTAGGGGTCGAATTGGAGCTGCAGCTGCCAGCCCTCACCATAGCCACAGCAATGCAGGATCCTCAACTCACTGAGCGAGGCAAGCATCCTCATGGATACTAGTCAGGTTCATAACCTGCCGAGCCACATTAGGGATTCGCTAACCACTGAGCCACGAAGGGAACTCCCTCTCCCCACCTTCTTAGTTAGGCCATAAGATTCAAGTGGGGTTCTACCTAGTTCAGAGGAACATGCGACTCTGATTAAACCAGAGTACCACTAAATCTCAGTAGTCATAGGTGATTGATTTAAGGGTTACCAGGCAAGTCAGACCTAGAAATTAGTGTTATTATATCTCTTGGCCACAGAAACTGTTTCATTATATCAAGATGAAGATAACTGGTCCAAAGAGCATGAATCATGACATGCGGGCAGAAACTACTGGAAAATAAATTCCTGCCTGTCTTTCAGACTTGAAAGCATAAAGATATAGATGTAGGACTATTGGCATTATATTGAAGTCACAAGTAACTGAAATTTAAATAGTGCAGAAAAGAGCAGAGTCAAACCACTTGAGAGTTTGGATACAGCTGTACTTGACACTCTCTGCCTATACTTTTCAGGTCTGTGAATTAGGTAAATTCTCTTTTTAAACCAGTTTGAGTTGGGGGTCTCTTTCCCTTAGAAATAGCCCTGGCTGCCACATCAGTCAAGGGCCTAATGGGGTGTGCTGATCGTGGCACCCAAAGATGAAAGGTAGGCCTGGTCACTTCAGCTTGGTTTTGGTTGAACACCCTTAAACAAGCCACGTCATTCACCAGATTCACCGATGACAACCTTTCTTTGCCCCTGCAGTCATTCCCCTATAACTTTCCAGAATATGTGGAGGTAGGCACTAGATCAACAACACTGATGATTTGGGGGCTATGCAATCTTAACCTATCCTGCAATCACACTGTAAGTCTGTCCTCCCAAGCGGATGGAAATTCTTCAGGGATATTAGCTTTCTGTGTATTCCTTCCCTAAGCTGGGCTCCTGTGATGATACAGCTTCACTCCCTAGCTCCTGGATGAGGGGTAACCTTTGAGCAACTGTGGGAACAGTTCCACGGTCTGATTTCTAACTACCCCTGGTACATCTGACCTTTAAAGATGCTTACCTGATCAGAGAATCCCACATGTTGGTTTAGGGAAGGTGCCTGCTTCTCTTTTCAAGTTTCAGGTATGATTAATCAGCAGTGTCTCCCAGACATTTTAAAAATGGAATCCTAACATCTCTCCTATTTGATCTGCTAAACATATTTAACCTCTTCTAATTGTTACAGTGTTGAAGACTTTTTGTGAAAATTTGAAGCAGAGAAGGGGATTGCAAAACAGGCTTTGTCTTTCTCTATTTTTTTTTTCTTCTTCTGTGTTTGCTACAGTTGGCCTTCCTCCAGGGCTCCTACAAAATCAGGAAATCCTAGGAATATGAGGATAATTTTTGACAAGCAGCAAATGATGACTTCGGACCAGATAAACACCTCCTTTTTCTTTGATAAAATTTGGTTTCTCTACAGCAGCGGGAGCCCAGGATGGCCATCATCTCCCATCATAACTTATATGGGGCCAGATTGGTTTGTCAGTCACTTGTCACTCTGTGACCCTAAGCAGTGCCGTGGACGTGGTGTCTCCTGTATGTGTATCTGTTCTGACTTGCTCAGCTAATTTCACAAATTTGTTTTTTTGTAGTATTTCTCCCAGGTACATTTACCAAATTCTTTACTTCTGTCTACCAGGAAGTATCAGCTGTGTTTGAGGAAGGGAAATGAATGAATCACTTACTTAATCTCCCTTTGTGAAGAGAAGGATACTTCATTATTGTTTACTCAGACCAGGTCTAGGTGCACGATGATATGGTAGTAACCAGTTCATAGAAAGTTTGATTTTGGAGTTCCCGTCGTGGCTCAGTGGTTAACGAATCCGACTAGGAACCATGAGGTTGCAGGTTCGATCCCTGGCCTCGCTCAGTGGGTTAAGGATCCGGCGTTGCCGTGAGCTGTGGTGTAGGTCGCAGACGCGGCTCGGATCCCGCGTTGCTGTGGCTGCGGCGAAGGCCGGCGGCTACAGCTCCTGTTAGACCCCTAGCCTGGGAACCTCCACATGCCGCGGGTGCGGCCCTAGATAAGGCAAAAAGACAAAAAAGAAAGAAAGTTCGATTTTATTATTTCTTTGCTAAAATGGAAGAACGCTGAGAACAACGACTGTGGCAGACGTGTCTTGTGTCCACTGATACGTGATAATCTTTTCCTTCATGGGTTCGTAAAAGATGAAACTCCACAATCCTTTGCTTTCGGTCGGAGCCGTGTGATTGATCTTGGCCAGAGGCTGTGAGAGGCAGCGACTTGTGTCTTGTCTGGGCTGAGGCCGTTTAAAGCCCTGATGATTCACCAGTCTCGCCCCTCCCTCCTGTCAAGGAAACAAGAAGAGATTCCATGGGAGGTACAGAGACACAGTATTGAAAGAGAGCAGCCCAGTCCCGCAGTGCACTTTAAGCAAGAAATAAGCATTAGTTGACTACTTGTGTGACGTCATTAAGATTTAGGGGTTGGGAGTTACCATCGTGGCTAGGTGGTTAACGAATCCGATTAGGAACCATGAGGATGCAGGTTCGATCCCTGGCTGCGTTCAGTGGGTTAAGGATCCGGCGTTGCCGTGAGCTGTGGTGTAGGTCGCAGACGCGGCTTGGATCTCACATTGCTGTGGCTGTGGTGAAGGCCAGTGGCTGCAGCTCCGATTTGACCCCTAGCCTGGGAACCTCCATATGCTACAGGTGTGGCCCTAAAAAGACAAAAGACGAAAACAAAACAAAAAAAGATTTACGGGTTGTATGTTACCAAAACATAGCTATCTTGTCCTGCACAATGTAGAAATTATGGACTTTAAGAAATGGAGACATAATTTACAGTGTAATGTTCAGATCTTAAGTGCACTGTTTGAACTGCCTTGATAAATGCCTACACTCTTGTAGCCCCCACATATTTTTTTTTTTTTGCCTTATTTGGGCCGCACCCATGGCATATGGAGGTTCCCAGGCTAGGGGTCTAACAGGAGCTGTAGCTGCCGGCCTACACCACACCCACAGCAACAGCAATGCGGGATCCGAGCCGCATCTGCAACCTAAACCACAGCTCACAGCAATGCCGGATCCTTAACCCACTGAGCGAGGCCAGGGATTGAACCCACAACCTCATGGTTCCTAGTCGGATTCGTTAGCCACTGAGCCACGAAGGGAACTCGCACCCCCACATATTTTTAAGACACAGAACATTACTCTCACCCCAGACAGTTCTCTTGCTCCCCTTGCCAGTCAATCCCCTCCCTCCAGAAAAGCCACCCATCTGATGTCTTTTACTAGAGTTTTGCCAATTCTAGAACATCAAAGAAATAGAAGCATATAGTATGTATATTTGTGTGTGTGTCTGATTTCTTTAATTTAGTGTAATATTTTTTGAGATTGACCCATGTTGACAGCAGGCATTAGTAGTTTTCCTTTCTTGCTGAGTAATGATCCATTTTGTGAATTTGCCATAGCTTATTCATTTTCCTTTGACGGACTTTTTCTAATTTGGGGTTGGTGGGTGAAGTTCCTATCAATACTTGTTTGCAAGGCTTTTCGTGGACATAGGTTTTTCTTTACTTGTTATTGAATTACAACTGGCCTACAATATTATATGGGTTTCAGGTGCACCACAGAGGGATTCAATATTTGTACACGTTATGAAATGATCACCGTGAAAATTCTAGTTACCATCTGTCACCGCACAACATAATTAAAATATTATTGACTATAATTTCTATGCTGAGCATATATCCCTGTGACTTATTTATTTTATAATTGGGAATTTGTAGCCCTTTACCTGTGTTGTCTGTCCTCCCACCCCTCTTTCCTCTGGCAACTGCCAGTTTGTTCTCTGTATCTATGAGTCTGTGTCTGTTTGGGTGTATCAGTTTGTTTGCCGTATTTTTTAGATACCACAAAAAAAGTGAAATCATATGGTATTTGTCTTTTTCTGTCCGACTTACTTCACTTAGCGTTATTCCCGTTAGGTCCATTCATGTTGTTGCAAAGGGCAAGATTTCATCATTTTTTTATGGTTATTCTATTTTGTACGTATACCACATCTCCTTAATCCACTCATTTTATTGATGGACGTGAAAATTTCTTTCATATCTTGGTTAATATAAATAATGCTACAGCAGACATAGGGGTGCACAGACTTTTACAAGTTAGTGTTTTCTTTTTCTTCACATAAATACCCAGAAGTGGGATTGCTAGATCACATGGTAGTTTAATTTTTAACTTTTTGAGGGAATCTCCATGCTATTTTCCATAGTGGCTGCACTAATTTACATTCCCACCAACAGTGATGTGGGTTCCCTTTCCTTCTGGACATATATTTTCCTTTCTTTCTTCCTCTCTCTTCCTTCCTTCCTTCCTTCCTTCCTTCCTTCCTTCCTTCCTTCCTTCCTTCCTTCCTTCCTTCCTTCCTTCCTTCTTTCCTTTGTTTCTTTCCTTCTTTCTTTCTTTCTTTCTTTCTTTCTTGTTTTTCTTTCTTTCTTCCCTTCTTTCTTGTCTTTTTGTCATTTTAGGTCCCCACCCATGGCATATGGAGGTTCCCAGGCTAGGGGTCTAACAGGAGCTGTAGCTGCCGGCCTACACCACAGGCACAGCAACACGGGATCCGAGCCGCGTCTGCGACCTACACCACAGCTCACGGCAACGCCGGATCCTTAACCACTGAGCAAGGCCAGGGATCGAACCCGCAACCTCATGGTTCCTAGTCGGATTCATTTCCACTGCGCCACGATGGAAACTCCTGGATGTGTATTTTCAGTTCTCTTAGGTAAACATCTTGGTGTGGAATTTCTGGGTCATAAGATCCATGTTTAACTTTCTTAAAAGGTTAAGAAACTCTCAAACTATTTTTAAAAATAATTGGGCATTCCTATTGTGGCTCAGTGGGTTAAGAACGCAACATAGTCTCCGTGAGGGTGTGGGTTAGAGTCATGGCCTTGCTTAGTGGGTTAAGAATCCAGTGTTGCCATAAGCTGCCATAAGCTGCAAGGCTTGGATCTGGCATTGCTGTGGCTGTGATGTAGGCCTGCAGATGTAGCTCTGATTGGTCCCCTCGCCTGGGAACTTCCATATGCTGCAGGTGAGACTGTAAAAAGAAAAAAATAAACGTATCATTTCTATTTCTACCAGCAACATATGAAAATTATGGTTGATCCACATCCTCTACAGTATTTGGGACTGTCTATCTTTTTCATTTTAACCATGCTAGTGGGTATCTTTTCATGTGTATATTGGCCATTTACACAATTTTCATTTGTGACACATCTCTTGACATGTTATTGCTTTTTAAAAAATGGGGTCATTGTTCTTTTATAGTTGCATTGTAGAATATCTATTTGTAAGTATATCTATATAACTACATATATGTATTATATATACAGCTGACTCTTGAACTATGTAGGAGTTAAGGGCACCTACCTTCCACTCAGCTGAAAATCCAAGTATAACTTTACTATTGGCCCTCCATACATGCCATTTCTGCATCCACAGTTCAACTAACACCAGATCGTGTAGGACTATAGTGTGTATATTTTGAAACAAATCATATGTAAGTTGATCTACCCAGTTTAAACTCGTGTTGTTCAAGGGTCAAATTATATTCAGATAGATATGCTCTGAAAACTTTCTCCTAGTCTATAGATTGTCTGCTTATTTTTGTAATGGTATTTTTTGATGAGGGGATAATTTTTTATTTTGATGAAGTTCAATTTATTAATTTTCTTCTTTCACAGTTGGTGCTTTTTGTGTGCTAAGAATCTTTGTTTACATCAAGGTCATGGAGATAGTCTCCTATGCTTTCTCTTAGAAGCATTTTTTTTGCCTTAAGTCTAAGATTTATTTTAAATTAATTTGTATGGATAGTTTAAGATAGCACTTATGGATTTTTTTTAATGGATATTCGGTTGTTCTGGAAAACTTCTTGAAGCTGTTTTCTTTTTCACGTTGAATTGCTTTGGCATCCTTGTAAAAAAAATCATTTAATTTTAGATGTATGGATTTATTTTGGACTCTCAATTATCTTTCATTGGTCTATCCATTCTTTCACCAAGACCACAATTTTATTAATTATGGTAGCTTTTATAAGTCTTGAAATCAGGTCGAGTAGATCCTCTAATTCTGTCCTTTTTTGAAATTGTTTTGGTTCTTCTTGGCCTTTTGAATTTCCAAATAACTTTGAAAACTAACTTTTTGTTTTTGTTTTTCCAAAGAAGCCTTTTGGAGATTTTCTTTGGAATTGCATTGAACCTAGATCAATTTAGGGGGAGCTGACATCGTCACAAGATTGGTTTTTCCATTCCATGAAAATGGTATATCTTTACATTTATTTAGGACTTTGTTAATTTCTCTCAGCAATGTTTTCCAGTTTTCGGTATAGAAGTATTACACATATTTATTAAATTTATTCTTAAGTGTTTTATGGTTTTAGTGCAATTTGAAATGGAAATTTTTAATGGAATATTTTAATTGGAATGTTTTTGAAACTATAATATTGTTGGGTATCTAATAAATATGGAGTTAAACATACACAATGTTCTTTCTTTGTCGCCATCACTTTATTTATGTAATCATTCCATGCCTTCATATGCTGTTGTTTCTTCTCTGTGTTTAGTAAAAGTCAGCTTTTACATCAAGACTTTTCTAAGTACTTGGCCCTCATAGCTCTTCCTACCCTCTCTCCCTCCATGCATGCTATGAATTACAGAGATGAACCAGACATGGTTCCTGTTCTCAAGGGACTTAAATTGTAGGGATGGAGGCACACAATTATAAATACTAAGTAGAAAACAGACCATGTCACTGAAGGTTACAAATAAAATAAAAGGCACATTTGGTTGGGAGAGGATGGTAAGATCAAGAAAGTTTGCCTGGAGGACTTTCTGAGTTATAATTGTCTTGAGGCTTCTATGGCACCTATAGGACTATTAAGCAGTATCTAAATTCCTCTGTTAGAGTGCATGCTTCTCGATGGCAGAGACCACACCCCATAGTTGCTCTGTTGTCCAACACGGCATCTCTTCTTAAATTTTATTATCAATAAGGATCACTCGGGATACTCTTTTAAAAGTTTATGTTCACAGGCCCATATCTAGGGATTCTGACTAAATAGATCTGGGGAAGAATTCAGGACTCCACATTTCTTTTTTTTTTCCCATTGCTTAATGAATTTTACTACAATTATAGTTGTACAAAAATCATCATAACTCAGTTTGATAGCATTTGCATCCCAAACCCTCCGTGCACCCTCTCACCCCCCAGATTGCCTTATTTGGAAACCAAA
>PVHT020000178.1:8297949-8308072 GCA_004024745.2 Catagonus wagneri
GCAGCATGTGGAGGTTCCCAGGCCAGGGGTCTAACAGGAGCTGTAGCCGCCGGCCTTCGCCATAGCCACAGCAACACGGGATCCGAGCTGCATCTGCAACCTTCACCATAGCTCATGGCAACGCCGGATCCTTAACCCACTGAGCAAGGCCAGGGATCGAACCCGCAACCTCATGGTTCTTAGTCGGATTCGTTAACCACTGAGCCACAAAGGGAACTCCCACCTGCGTATTCTTGATGATCTCCAGCTGTTCTCTCGATTGAGGCCAACACACACCTCAGACTCCCTGGGTGACATACAACTCATGCAGATCAATTGTTATGACAACTCTGTTTCCTACAAGGCCGTCTCCTGTATCTCTTTACAAAGACTAATTTCGCTTTGTACTCTGCACTCTAATATGTAGTGTGTGCATACTATAGTTCTCCAAGACACCTTAGATCAAGGGTCTTCAATTCCAATGATAATGGCTTCTTCAGAGCCAAGCGGACTGCAGTTGAACTATATAGCTACCGTTTAATCTCCCAAATGAGACAGGGAGAGGCCAGCTAGGACATTTTTCATAAGCAAAAAGGTTTTAAACCTTGAATGTAGACTTTAAAAACTTGCATATATTTCAGGTAACAAGTACTTGGCTGCTTTAGAAATAAAAGGTCTCCTCAATAAATATTCCAGAGCCAGCTCACACTAATCTTAGGAAAGCGGACGAGTGCCACTCAACCATGAGGAGTTCATTTTGGCAAAAGGATGGGTCAGAAGGGGCTCCCCCATAACCTAGCCACTTAATTGTGCTTAGCTCACATAATATACTTTGAGCTCAGTCCCCTGGCAGGTTTTATCCCCCCTAGGGCATCCAAGAGAATGCATAGTGGCTGCATAAACAAACTAAGAAAAATAACGTACAGGCGCCCTGGCAGCTGGGCCTGTCCCCTTTACACAACTTTCCTGACAACCCCTCTCGTCCCTCTCCTCCTCCCATCAACACCAACCTTTGATTCTGACCTGTGGCTGGAGGAGGCTTGATAAAGCCAAGCCTAGGACATTCATTGTTAGGTGCCCATCAACAATAATGGGTGACACACAGGTGGTTTAATTCAGGCCTGGAATGTTATCTTCCTCTGCCAGAGTCTATTAACCACTGAGTTTATTTCCCCTCCCTGCAGCTGTCATGGTGTGTGTGTGTGTGTGTGTGTGTGTGTGTGTACAAACAAAAAGGGGAGCACTGAGAAGGGCATCATTTTATACAAGGATTCAGTTTGTGCCACCTTGGGTTGACCTCAGTGGGCGGTAAGGGAGTTGTGATGGTGCTAGAAGGAGGACCCTGTAGGTCCTTCCGGGGACAGGCCCCTCCCCCACAGCCTGTGCTTCAGCCCCTCCCTCAAGTACCTCGATCACAATTGCTGATGCACGTTTCCTGAGCTGTTTTATAGATATGAAAATCATCCACAAAACTGAAGAAATGACTTGATGATCATGAGCACACAGGCCCCACCTACCAGTGCCTAAAGACTGATAAAGATAATCATCTTGCTGCCTCACCATCAAATCAGAGAACTGCTCCCAAGGTGAGCACGTACCCTGTCACACCACCCTTCCTCACCTGGCCTTGAAAAAGGCTTTACCGAAGCCCTTCAGGGAGCTTGGGATGTTTTGGGCACAGATCATTTGTCTCCTTGCTTGGCCCTGCAATCAAATTTTCCGTGATGTTTTGGTTTGTTTAGCCTCACTGTGCATTGGGCACACACACTGGTGGCCACTAGCAGGGCTGCTGCATCTCTGCGCTCTACCAGGTCAACCAGAGTGATTTTGGGAGTGGGGCCTGCGAGTATATAGCCAGACTTCCACTCCTCACGATGACACCCTCAGCCCAATATTCAGCCTGCGTGTCCCTGCCTTTTGCATGGCCCTTCTCTGAATGGCAATGCTGCTTAATGCCCTCCTATGCTTCAAAGGCCAGCTCAGGGGCCACCAACTTCAGGAAGACTTCCAGAACCTTGTGGCACAGTTTACGATCTCCATTCTGCCTGCCTCCTTTTGGAATGGATCATTGTCTCTCTCTCCCTCTTTCTGTGTGTGTGGCTTTGTAAACTTTTCCGGAATTTTTGTTGAAATAGTATTGCCTAAGAGTTCCCGTCATGGCTCAGTGGTTAACGAATCCGACTAGGAACGTGAGGTTGCGGGTTCGATCCCTGGCCTTGCTCAGTGGGTTAAGGATCCGGCGTTGCCGCGAGCTGTGGTGTAGGTCGCAGATGCGGCTCGGATCCTGCGTGGCTGTGGCTGTGGCGAAGGTCGGCGGCTACAGCTCCTGTTAGACCCCTAGCCTGGGAACCTCCACATGCCACGGGTGCTGCCCTAGATAAAAAAGGCAAAAAGAACAAAAAAAAGAGAAATAGTATTGCCTAATGGTCAAGACTAGGAACCTGGGAGTTAGTCAGACTGAGAATCTAATGCTAGTTCTGCCTCCTAACACCTGTGGGGCTTTGGGCAAATTGCTCCGGTCTCTCCAGACCTCAATTTTCTTATCAGTAAAATGCGAAGTTTAATACTGTCCTTGAACTTCCCTTGTAGGATTACTGGAGGAATTACATGAACTATTTGTGAAGCATCCCAATGAGGACTTGCTTATACATAGTATATGCTCATTCAATGTTACTTATTATGTTGCTGGTATTATTGTTACATTCATTTGTTCATTAAACAAATATGAGTCCAGCACCGTGTAAAGGACTGAAGATCCGGAGATGAAGAGTCCCCGCCTTGAGGGAGTTGACATGCTCCTGGGAAGGAAGACTTGCACACAAGCAAGAGTCCGTGAATTGCAGTTCAGCGAGGTGAATTTGATGGCAGAACAGTAAATCCTCGTAGGGCTGCCAAGGAAAGATGTGCGAACTCTGTCTCAGCTCACTGTTCACCTGGGTCTGGACCACTGGCCCCTACATTCCTAAAGGGCAGGGACAGTGTTTCCCTGATTTGATTTTTCTCCAAGTTCTTGACAAATGATGAATAAATAAACTTTCTATAGCTATTCATTGAATTCAAAGTAGAGAACTGGCCTTTTCCTCATCTTCCTATGTTTCTACCAAGCCCTTCCATCTTTGCCTCTTCAAGCCACAGGTAGTACTGGGGAAGTTCTAAAAGGCACCTGCAGTGATGATGAGGTTTTTAAAGTTCTAGGTTATCCTGAGCAGATGACCATACAGGATGGCATGGAAGGTCTCTGGTGAGTGCTATGCCAAGTTAGAATTGACTCACTGCCCTTTCTCTCTACCAAGGTCAACACTGTGGGCAAATGATTTCCAGGAGCAAGGAGGCCTCTGGGGACCCTCATCCTGGTGGGTAGTTACTTAAGTTTTTACGAGCACGGCTTGATTAATCAGCTTCTGAAAGGACTGCAGTTATTCCCAGAGAGGATGTTAGGAAGCACCTATGTTATTTGGTCCTTGCAAGAAACGATTAACTAAAATTCACACTCTGCAAAATAATTAACCAAGAATGGTGACACGACATTATGCAGTCATTTTGAAGAAAAGGTCTCTTATATTGCAACTTAAAACTTTAAATTATTTTGGAGACTAGCTTTGGCTTTTAGATAGATTATAATAAAAGCAAATTATTGTACGTTTTAATAACTGGCTTCTGTGAATAGGAGGTCTGATACAAGGCTGATGACTGTGATGTATCTCATAAAAGCTAATTGACAATCTAGTTCTTTAAATACCATAAGAATCCATCATGGTTAACATTACTACGATGCGTTCCAAAGGAATTAAAGATGATTTACCAGCCATTGAGACATTTTGGCTAATATTATACACAGTGAAGGAAGTAGTAAAAGAGATGAATACTTCTTGCTACTTCCAATTGCCTCATTTGTAAATAGATGCCACGCTCAGCACCTCCAGTTCAAGGGCATGTACCTGGTTGGGATGAATGTGGCATCGTGATTATGCTGATGGCTTTATCTGGTCTCTACATTGCCCTTTCTCTAGATTCAGTACAAGGTCATTGGGGTATGGTGGTTCTATTCTCGGAAGAGCCTAAATTTATGGTCTAAATTGGCTGGTTTCTTTATCTGGTTAGTTGCATTCTGCCTCTTCTCTCTGCCTCTCTTTAGAGACTCTATGGCAAAAGGACTGTAGATGTGATCCACTGGACCTTCTTGGAGACAGTTCGGTAGAGACAGTTCACGCTTACTGACTTCACAAACTAACCAGGAGGCTGGTGAGAGGAAAGAAAGGATTTAGCCATGAAATAATTTCTCTCCAAAAGGCACTAGACAGAGGGGTCCCTAGATGAGTTGGCTCGGGGTATTCAAGTCTTGGTTTATAGACCAGAGGTCACAATCTGATAAACTCAGAGTGTTCCTACTGTTCTCAAAGAGTTAAAAAGAGTTTTGAGTCAATGTTCAAAAATCTAAAATTTGGGGGCTGTCTTTCTTAGAACACTGGAAACCTTATAAAACCAGTCTCAGAATCCCAGAGAGCAGCTGCGCTTGGCTGGATCCATGATACCTACCAGGCCTGCTGTGTCTTGCCACCTTTGGCCACTTAACAACTTTGTCCACCTGTCACCCAGGCTCTGCTTCTGATCGCCACATCTATATAGCAGGTAGGGTCACAGCCACCTTTGTCCCACCACTGTCTCTTGACAGGCACCATGATTTTTGTCAGCCAGGGTCCCAGAGCACTCCTCTACCAACAGCTCAGCTCAAGACAGCATTGCACACCTCCTGGGTGCCAGGTGCTGCCCTGGAAAGTCCAGCATCAGGGATGCAAGGCACGATCTTGAACCTCAGGCAATACAGACCTGCAAACACGGTCTGTTTATCAAGATAGGTAAAGTGGGAACGGGATCCTGAGTCCAGACTCCTTTCTAGGAAAAGTAACATTTAGACGGAAAACCTGAGGATAAGGTGGAGTTAGACAAGAGTTGGGACCTAGAAGAAAGAAGGACACAGGAAGGAGGGCAACGGCACCTAAAACCCCAGAGGGGAAAAGGCAGAGCAGCCCTCACAGAGGTTTGCTGTCTAAATCAAACCATCCAAACAGGCCAAAAAGCATTTAGCCAAGAATTTAGTTTAAGTTGATTCTGGCTGTAGATTCTTCCAGACATGAGGCAGAAGCAAATTTAAATCCCCCTTGGGGATCTTGCTTGCAAATCACATCTCATTTTATTTCCACAGATAAAGTTCTAGAAATAGAGCTCTCTCTCCCTCTCTCTCTCTCTCTCTCACACACACACACACACACACACCACCTACACTCACATGTAAGAAAATGAGGTGCAATGAATAGGAGCCAGCAGAAATATCAGTATCTTACCTGAAAAGATTTCAGATGGTGGACATAAAATAAAAACATTGAACATAAAATAAAAATGTTGAATATGCTTCAAGAAATAGAAAAAAATTGCAGTGCAAGTAAAGAGTCAGAGACTATAGGAGTTCCTGTACAGCTCAGCGGGTTAAGTATCCAGCATTGTCACTGCTGTGGCATGGGTTCAATCCATGGCTTGGGAACTTCTGCATGTCATGGCTGTGGCCAAAAAAAAAAAAAAAAGAGTAAGGGACTATAAAATAGGTGGATTATATCAACAAAAGGATTCTAGATATCAAAATACAATAACTGGCATAAAAGTGTATGATGAATGGGTTTAAGAGTAGATTAGGCACAGTTAAAAGAAAGAACTAGTGAACTTTAGGTAGATTTGAAACACTTATCCAAAATAGAACACAGGATTAAAGAAATGGAAAATCCAGGCAAATTAAGAGAACTTAAGGAATCACACTGAGTGAGACGTTGCAGAAGTGGCGGGGGAGCAGAAGTAATACTGGAATGGGCAGTGGTTGAGAATTTTCCAGAAGGAATAAAAGCAGCCATTCAGTAGCTTTGTCAATTTTCACGAAAGTAGGATTAATTCATAACCCACACCCTGCCCATCATAGAGAAACATCAAAGGCAAGGGTAGGATTTTAAACAGAGTCAGTAACGAAGGGCTAATACCCTCCAAAAGAATGGCAATTAGACTCATAATGGATTTTCACAGAAATAAAGGAAGCCAGGAGATCACAGGAAATATTTGCCTGTGCTGGGACATACACCTGTTGACTGGGAAGTATGCACTCTGCAAAAATATCTTTCTGAATGTGGGTAAAATCTAGATGCTTGCAGATAAAAACTGAGCAGAGAAAAACACCCTGTCACTACTAGGGGTCCTAATACTTCAGACCGATGGACAATGATCTCAAATATAAGGCTAGTATGAAAGGAGACATCACCATCAGAGGATGGGATAAATATGTAGATGAAGTGAACAATTTCTGGTGGCCTAAAACAATGATTAGAATACATCATAAGATTTGTAAAAGAGGTAACATACATGCCAGCAATCGCACAGGAGAACATGAAAGCAACGTCTCATGAACAATGCATGAAAGCAAGTTCCAGACTAATCCCTGGGCTATTACAGATTTTAAGTAAAGTTTAAGAGCTTGCTAAGTGATACTGCGCATTGCAAATGGTTGCAAACCCACAGAAGAGTACGAAGCCTTCACGACTAACAGACACCCCAGCTTAAGGGTTATAGTTACCCATTAGGAGAGATCAGAGCGAGGGACATAGGCGTGTTCAGTTGTGACTATGCTTTCTTATTTTGGACATATGAATACATCTGAAACAAATGTGGACTAAACCTGTCCATATTTGTTCCGTCTGGGGAGTTCCCTTCGTGGCTCAGTGGTTAACGAATCCGACTAGGAACCATGAGGTTGCGAGTTTGATCCCTGGCCTTGCCCAGTGGGTTAAGGATCCGGCGTTGCCGTGAGCTGTGGTGTAGGTTGCAGATGCGGCTCGGATCCTGCATTGCTGTGGCTGTGGCGAAGGCCGGCGGCTACAGCTCCTGTTAGACCCGCACCCTGGGAACCTCCATATGCCGTGGGTGTGGCTCTACATAAAAGGCAAAAGACAAAAATAAATAAATAAATAAATAAAATAAAATTTGTTCCATCTGCCTAAAGAACAGACTTGTGGTTGCCAAAGGGGGGTGGGATGGGAGATGGGTGGAGTGGGAACTTGGGGTTAGCAGAGGAAAAGTGTCACATACAGAATGGATAAACAACAAGGTCCTGCTGCACAGCACAGGGAACTTACATGTTTACATTTTTTAAAATATTCTTTTTCATTATAGTTTCTCTCAGGATGTTGAATATCCGTTATGGTTTATTTCAGGATAATAAAATACATAAAATAAAATATTTTATTTTAATAATATATATAATAAAACTGAATCACTTTGTTATGTAGCAGAAATGAACACAACATGGTAAATCAACTATATGTAAATTTTTTTTTCTAAAGCATCTGACTTGCCTCTAAGACAGCAGACTGTTGCCTCTGGGCTAGAAAAGCAAGGAGATCCTACTGTATAGCACTGGGAACTATGTCTAACCACTTGTGATGAATCCATAGATGTATGTGTAACCCTGTCACCGTGCTGTGCAGCTGGGTATAATGAAAAAAAATAAAATTAAATTAAAAAAAAGAAAAAAAAATGTCCAATCTGGGTAGTAGGTATACAGTCTATTGCTGTATATTTGAAATAGTGTATGTAGTAAGCAGATTGTTTTGAGGTCATTATGACTGGAAAGGAAAGTTTACGGGGTATTAATTGGAGGATGTGGGGGCTGGAAGGAGTCCTGGTTCTTTGTAAAGTACATCTGGAAGAGAATTCTGCACATTCTGGGAAGGAGCTCACATGGTCTCTGGGGAGGGAGGGGAGCAGCCAGAGTTTTCAGCCTCAAGTGGGAAGAGGAGTCCTTCTCCCCTGCTGAGCGGCATCTGCAGAGAAACCAGGTGCCTTTCTTTTTTTTTTTTTTTTATAGTTGGTATGCGCATCTTCTGATTTGTTTATTTTTTTTATTTTTTTATTTTTTATATTATACCCAGCTGTATAGCCTGGTGACAGGGTTACACATCACAAGTGGTTAGATATAGTTCCCAGTGCTATACAGTAGGATCTCCTTGCTTTTCCAGCCCAGAGGCAACAATCTACAACCAGGTGCCTTTCTGAGTTTGGTAGACTTGAAAGTATCCCCATCTGACTGCTTCTGTCAACTCTGCCAGGTCCTCTGCTGAGAGAGCGGATGTCAGAAGGGGGCTGGGAGGGGCCACAGCTCTGTTTGGCCAAGTGGGAGGGAACATCCTCCCTTGGTTTGTTACCAGAAGCTTGTCTCTCCTTGTCTCAGCCAGTTAAGAAATTTCCAGTGCAACAGCTCCTCTGGAGAAGGGGGTTGGGGTGGGGGGAGGCTTGGCGTTCAGGTATGAACCTGAGGGGCTGGGTGGGGATGCATCTGCGGGTGTCTCCCTGTATCTGAGTATGTTACCCCTTTTCCCTCAACCAGGGTGCTTCTCAGACTTTACCCGGAAATATTGTTAAATTACAGATTCCAAGTCAGGAACGGGACCTGACCTGTGTTTCCAAGTTTCCAAGTGATGTTGAGGCTGCATTTGGTAGACCACACTAGGAGCAGAAAAGAACCCAAGCTTTGGTTCTCGATCTAAGCAGACTTTGGGCACATTCTCTTGCTAGTTTGCCCCATATGCCCATCCTTATCGGAACCCCAGTCTAACGGGAACTTCGCCTCAAACCTGGTCCTTTGCTCCCATTAGGTCCCAGAGCCCAACCATGGTTTGGGGTCAGAACAGGGGCTCGAGGAGTTCCCATTGTCGCTCAGCAGAAACGGATCTGACCAGCATCCATGAGGACTCAGGTTTGCTCAGTGGGTTAAGGATCCGGCGTTGCTGTGAGCTGTGGTGTAGGTCACAGACTCTGCTCGGATCCTGCGTTGCTGTGGCTGTGGCGTAGGCTGGCATCTAGAGCTCTGAATGGACCCCTAGCCTGGGAACCTCCACATATGCCGCGGGTGTGGCCCTAAAAAGACAAAAAAGGAAACAAAACAAAACAGGGGCTCGAGATGGGGGAGGTTCACTTTTAGGAGGACGAAGTCAGCCTGGGAGTCAGCTCCAGAAAGATCTCATGCCTTCCCTCTAGCCTTCAGACAGCACAGCACTGCCTCAGTGTCCACAAAATGAGATCATGTGATCCCACCCACTTACTTATCTCATTCACAGAAACAAAATCAGCAATCAATAGTATGGATTGACCATTTCCTCCAAGACTCGAGAGAGCGTCTGTTCATAAAATATTAAGCGCCTGCGGGTCTGGTAGTTCTCGTTTGTCTCTAACATAACTTTTATCAATTTGTGTTCACGCCATGAAAGAACTTGGGCACTGCTGCCCCCGAGGATGTCTGTTTAGTTTTCCCATGTGTAACTCGTGGGTAAAAGCTATAGTTCCTGCATTTTTCTCCAAATCCGTGCCACTTGGTATTTTCAGATTTAATTTCATTCATGATATGATAATAATAGGATTCTTTGATGTTAGCCTTAGAACTGATATTCCCTAATAGGAATTTCTTGGGAAGAAAACACAGAAGTTGCCAGTGTCCACAGACCAGCAGGTCTGCAATGGCCAGTGAGTGTCTAGAACAGGGTCCCTCAATCACGGCGCTAATGACACTTGGGGCTGGATAATTCTTTTTGTGGGGGCCTGTCTTATACATTTGTAAGATGGTTAACAGCATCTGTCCTCAACCTGCTAGATGCCAGACATTGGCAACCAAATGTCTCTAGACATTGTCAGATGTTTCCTGTTTGGGAACTGTTCTAGAAAATCATTTCAAAGAGAGAGATGGAAATTGAGTGAACTTCTTGTTGGAAGGTTCATTAAATTAGACTGATTGCAGGGAGATCCCATCTGTAACATTAAATACATTATTGCCAGTGCTATCAGTTAATAATTTAACCAATGAAGCCTGAATGCTAGTGGTCCTCAGGTTTCCATCTTGAATATTTTTATTTCCTTGATGGCTCCCTGAGTAGTTAATTTACTTCCAAGTTTTCAGTGATTCTTAGTAGGCTGAAGAATCAGTGGACTCATATCAACATAAGCCTTTCTGCTGAGCTCTGAAAACTTACACTCAATTTCTTCTTCTTCTTCTTCATCTCCTCCTTCTCCTTCTCCTTCTCCCTCTCCCTCTCCCTCTCCTTCTTCTCCCTCTCCCTCT
>PVHT020000178.1:8320196-8343337 GCA_004024745.2 Catagonus wagneri
TCCCAGGCTAGGGGTCTAACAGGAGCTGTAGCCGCCGGCCTTCACCACAGCCACAGCAACGCGGGATCCCGAGCCGCGTCTGCAACCTACACCACAGCTCACGGCAACGCTGGATCCTTAACCCACTGAGCAAGGCCAGGGATCGAACCCGCAGCCTCATGGTTCTTAGTCGGATTCGGTAACCACTGAGCCACGAAGGGAACCCCCTGCATAGGGCTTTTGAAGTATAAATGAGAGTGCTAAGTGCCCCGGTGACTTCCTTCGATGCTTGGCCTCCCTCCCCTCTGAAGGACTTCCTGCCTTTCCTTCCTGGGTGGTCCGCAGGGTACAGCGGCCAAGGGTGCCACCTCTGCCACAAGCTGCGTTGAAACTCCACCTCCCCATCTTGTTGACTCTGTGTGTGGTTCACACGTCTCAGCAGCTTAGTCCCCGTGACATTGTATTCTCCTCTCACCTACTACAGCTTTAGCCTTTATTAGGTTCAGCACGTACAGCGATGCTGCCAGACACCTCTCCTTTCTACCTTTTTTCGTCCTCCCACGACACACCGAAGCGGGCGCTGCTACCACCCCCATTCTACAGATGAGAAAACCAAGTCCTGGACAGGTTACCAGTGTGCCCAAGGACAGCAGCCGGCAGGCAGTGAGGGCTGGAGTCCAGTCCAGGGCTTTGGGTGTGGAGCTTATTTTTTTTTTGGACATGCCACCATGTTGCTTTAGTGTCCCAGCACTTACTATGTCACCTGGCCCTGTACCGTGGGGACCAGATCTTCCCTCAAGCCCCCCGAGGATATCTCCTTCCTCTGAGCCTTCTCAGTGTTTGCAGTGTAGGACAGAATTGGTGAATGAATGCAAGAATGTTAGTCCACCTTCATCTGACCGTGGTTTGTGCCTAGGCCTTCCCAAGGGACGGGGCACGGGTGCCACGGTCTCCTTGCCACACACCACAGTGCCAGGAGCAGGCCACTCCTCCCCCCGTGGTTTGGGGGCTGCTCTCAAGTCCCCCAGCTCCCAGCGACTCTCCCCGATCCAATGTCACCTGGAGGCACGGCCCAGTTTGGCCTGAGCAGGGTTAATATTTTCTTCTCCCTCAACGGGCCAAGGGTCTCCCGGAAACGCTTCTAAGAACGCACCAATCCCCAGCTCTGTGGGCACCAGGCCCGTGGGTCACACAAGAACTGATAGATCCAGCCTTGAACTGAGGCTGATTGTGGTCAGGCCTTTGGAAAGGGAGGCCAGGAGACGACCTTACCTCCAGGAAGGAGGAGAAGAGCAGCCACTTCCTGGACAGCCCAGCCCGGAGGGCACCTCCAGGCAGGACCGAGGGGAAACTTACAAGGAATGAATGGGGGATGTGTTCTCTCCCGTGTTTCCTTTTGAGGGTCTTCTGTCGGGCAGTTTATGTCAGTGATTTTTATATCATTGTCAAAGAAACTAGAGCCATGTTAGGCTGGAATGCATGATTTAGTTTCCTTCTTCTTAAGTCAGGGTAGGTAACCGGTCTTTTGAAGCAAAGTCGCAAGTACAGGCTACAGACTGGCAAGTGAAATCCCAGCTGCAAATGGCACAGTGGCATTTGCAAGCCCCCTGGCTTCCAACCCATGTTTGCTTTGAATGGAAGGAGAACTGGGAAAGCTTTGGGAAAGCCATCTGCTCAATTCCCAGTGGCTTAGGTTTCTCATTTGTTCTGAAATTTGGACTTGGGAAGGGGAGTGAGTGTGGACTGTTTTGCTTCTAAACCTGCTCATCGCAGGTGCCCCAGAGCCAGGCTTCTTCACGCCCGGAGCCTAGCTTCCTCGAGGCTCCTAGGGTCAGGACCATATATATAGTTTATGGGGCAGGAACCCAGAGTCCTCTACTTGTGCCCTCCCGCCCTCCATGTCATTTTAGCCCCACACCCTCCCTAGCGTGGTTGTTACCCCAAATTAACTGTCTCTCTTCTGTTTTTTCCTTCTCCAATACACCAACCCCCATTTGCCTTTTAAAAGCCAAGCTGGAATGTGACCACTCCTCTGCTCAAAAGCCTTATTACCCTACTGCCTAGAGAGCCAAGTCCAGATTTTTTGGCTCGCGTTCAAGTCCGGCTTTCATGGTAACTTTCTTGCCTTCTCTCCTTCTTCTCAAATGTTCCCAGAAGCGGGCGCTGTCTGTCCTCATCTCCTCGGCTCGCACTAGACTAACAGCTTACTGCCAGTCCTGGGCTTTCCTGCCCAAGGGATTTCTCTGGTCCCCGGAGCCCACTTTGCAGCCCACACCAAGCATCAGAGAATTAACTAGTCCCTGCGCCCAGCAGCACTCTCCCCGCAGGGGCGTGGGAACGTGAACAGCCAGCCCCTTGCCTTGCGGTCCATGCACGTTCTACACCGGCTTCCAAACCCGTGGCGTAGCGGGTTAAGGATCTGACATTTTTTCGGCAACAGCTCGGGTTCGATCCTTGGCTCAGGAACTTCCATCTGCGTGGCTGAAAAAATAAAAAAAAAAGGAAAAAAACAGAAAACAAAAAAGCAAAATTCCCCCGGGGGCACTTGAGGATCAAAGTTCTTCGTTGCTCTCATCCCTGGACTGACACCACAGCCTGGGCTGCCCTCTGTCTGTCCCTGTCTCCTCCACCTCCCCACTCCCCGGTCCAGTCCGTGCTTCCTGGAATCCTAGCCCCCAAACCCACTTGTGCTGCATTGTCCTCTCAGAACTGGTTTCTGAAGGAACCAAAACTAAAACGCTGCCTGCGTTTTGTTTCCTAGGGTGATAGGAACAAAAGACCACATGCGGAGTAATGCAAAACAACAGATGTTTACTCTCCCCTGTCTGGAGGCTGAAAGTTTGAAATTCCAGTGCCGAGGGGAGTTCCCTTCGTGGCTCAGTGGTCAACGAATCCGACAAGGAACCATGAGGTTGTGGGTTCGATCCCTGGCCTCGCTCAGCGGGTTAAGGATCCGGCGTTGCCGTGAGCTGTGGTGTAGGTTGCAGACGTGGCTCGGATCCCGCGTTGCTGTGGCTGTGGCGAAGGCCGGCAGCTACAGCTCCTGTTAGACCCCTAGCCTGGGAACCTCCATACGCCTCTCTGATGACTGAGGAAGCTCCTTGCTTCCTTCCCCTCCTAGGCTCCGGTGTTTGCAGCCAGTCCTTGGGGTGCCTCGGCCCTTAGAGGCATCACTCTATTCACGCATCTTCTCCCTCTGTCTTCAGCGTCTCCCTTCTGCGTGTGTCTGTCTCTGCGCAAATTTCCCCTTTTCTTAAGGACATCAGTCAGGCTGGATTAAGCAACCCCACCCAGTGACCTCATTTTCATTCGACTGACTACCTCTGTAAAAGGCCGAATTTCCCAATAGGGTCGTGTTCTGCTTTACTGGGGTTTGGGCTTTGGTGGCTTTTTCTGGGAGACAGTGCAGCCCTCCTTTTCCTCCTTGCTCTTCTGAGGCTGACACGTGCTTCTGCTGCTTCCCCGTCCCGATTTTGACTGTAAGACTGACACAGCCCGTGTGCCCCACTCTTGTGCACACCCACCACACCTGGGGGGCACATTTCTCCATGGAGTCCAGCCCTGCCTGCCTGCCTGCCTGCCTGCCTGCCTGCAGTCGGAGTGCCTCTGAGTCTGGGCGTGGATCCCGGGAGGACACCCTGAGCCCAAGAGGGAGGCGGGAGGCTCAGAGGAACTCCGGGCATCCTTGTTACCTGTTGGTGGGAAGGATGCTGGAAGATCTCAGGAGGCTAAAAGGCTCCAGAAATGGATTATTTTAGATTAATTTTGAAACCAACTTGAGCTCAGACAAATAATTAATTTTATTTCAACACTCTCGGCATTCTTTCTGAGGGATACAAGGCTGCTTTCCTGCCTCAGGAAATCTGGTTTAATAAATAAAATTTCTCCTCCCTTGGATTTTGAACACGATCAGCGCCTGGGGATTAGAGGTCCGAGCGTGGCTCTCACCACGCAGGTGACAGATGGGCACGGGGTGGGTGACGGGGAGGTGTCGGTGGGGACTGGGGCAGACGCCAGGAGTGAGGTTCCAGATCTGCATGTCCACGTTGCTTTCTGTCAGCTGTTACTTTCTCCTCAATGCCAAATTCTGAGAGAAATAATCCTGGTGACCCGAAGGTCAGGGGACCTTGAGGGGCCAGGCTTATGGAGACAGTCTTAGCATCTGAGAGTAAACATAAAGAGCAGATAGTCCTTGTCTGGGAGGGCAAACCTTGTAATTCTTGCTGGGTTTTTTTTAAGCAAATCTAACCAGCTCACACTTGCTGAGTCTCCCTGGAGGAGGCTGGGTTCCCAGGCTGTCTGCAGCGCTTGCGGTGACAAAGGGGCGGGCTTACTTGGTGCAGCCCAACACTGCATTGTAGCCCCAGACCCCATTCCTAGAGCAACTGAGTGAGAAGAAATAACACTGATAAAACCAGTGACTCTTTCAGAGGTTTGGCTAAAAGTACAGCTGTTTCCCTCTTGCTCAGAGACCTCTCGCAGGGTTCTGGGTGCAGGGACGAGCCCCAGGTGACATTCAGAGGACTCACATTGGAGTGACTCGGCTCGGACCAGAGGGCTGACCCCACGTACCATTGCTTGCCTTGGGCCAGACACAGTTACGTTCAATCCTGAAAGGACCTTGCAGGACAGACATTACTATGCCTTTCTAGCTTCGAGGACACTTGAGAGCCTGAGAGGTCAGGTGGCTGCCCCAAATCCCGCGGATGCCCAGCGCAGCCTGCAGCCTCCTAAGTGCGCAGCCATTCACCAATTAGAGTGCCGGACCCAAATGTGAGACCTGGATTGGAATTCCTCCGATGGTGAGAACAACAGAAAGGCATTCTCTCAGAGTCCATGGCTCTTAGCAGACAGCGTGTGGACTCAAGGGGAGAGGCTTGCCTTGGTAAGACAGAAACTTTCCCCAATATTGCCCCATCCTAGAGGATAAAGTGACGCCGGAGACACGGCACCTTCTCTGTGCCTCTCCTTCCACAGCCTGCTGCTCTGCCTTGGATAAATAATTTACTCTCCAGCAAAGAGAACCAAATTTGATTTATAAGCCCTAGTCCAAATATAGAAGACAAACTTCCAAAAAGTCTGCCTAATAAATCCCAGCCATCCCAGGCGTGTTTATCATTTTATGTGTACGAAGAAAAGGGAAACAGAGATTTAAGCCTTTTTAATCCGTGTTTATTGGAAAGTGCTTTTGAACTACAAGCATTTGGAGCCCTGAAGGGAAGCAAGACTGGCTTTGAGCTACAAATGGTACGTCTCCCTCCAATTCTCCCACCTCCAGGCTTTGCTTCCACTGGGCTCCCAATCGGCCTTTGCTCTCTTGCCAAGTCATTCCTCAAAGCCAAGTTTGGATGGTACTCCCGTGTGGCTCTAGGGCTTTCAGGCTCAAACTCCACCCTGGATATACGCCTCCTGCACCCTCCTTCCTCTCTGCCTGCACTGCCTGGTGCTCCCCTTGCAGGCTCCACGTGGATGTGCGGGTGCCCAGCACTCAGCGGTGAGTCTGCTTTTTTTGTTTTTGAAAGCTTAATTATATTTATTTATTTATTTATTTATTTATTTATTTTTATTTTTAATTTTTATTTTTTTAATTTTTTAATTTTTCTATTATATCCAGCTGCACAGCGTGGTAACAGGGTTACACATACATATATGGATTTATCACAAGTGGTTAGACATAGTTCCCAGTGCTATACAGTAGGATCTCCTTGCTTTTTCATCCCAGAGGCAACAGTCTACAACAATTAACCCCAGACCCCCCTACCATCCTGCTCCCTCCCCAACCCTTTTGGCAACCACAAGTCTTTCTCCAAGTCCTTGATTTTCTTTTCTACTTAAATGTTCTTTGTGCAGTATATTAGATTCCAGATATTAGTGATATCATATGGCACCTGTCTTTCTCCTTCTGACTTACTTCACTCAGTATGAGGGTCTCTAATTCCATCCATGTTGCTGCAAATGACATTATTCTATTATTTTTTATGGCTGAGTAGTATTCCATTGTGTATATATTACCACATCTTCCTAATCCAATCATCTATCGATGGACATTTGGGTTGTTTCCATGTCTTGGCTACTGTGAATAGTGCTGCAATGAACATGCGTGTGCTGGTGTCTTTTTCAAGGAAAGTTTTGTCTGGATATATGCGCAAGAGTGGGATTGCTGGGTCATATGGTAGTTCTATGTATAGTTTTCTAAGGTACCTCCATACTGTTTTCCATAGTGGTTGTACCAGCTTACATTCCCACCACCAGTGCAGGAGGGTTCCCTTTTCTCCACACCCCCTCCAGCAATTGTTGTTTGTGGACTTGTTAATGATGGCCATTCTGACTGGTGTGAGGTGGTATCTTGTAGTAGTTTTGATTTGCTCAGCGGTGAGTCTTAAGGCAGAAGCAGGCAAGCCCAGCTGTAGAGGGCTCACCCACGAGGGCTGGCACCCAAGGGGACTCCGGCTCAGCTTTGTGGGATGACATGAGAATCATGGGGAGGTGGAGGAGACCGGGCGCTGCTCTTGGGCTCGCCTAGATGACAGGGGGTTCCATGGCGATAGATAAAGACCAGGGGAACAGGCAAAGCACTTTCTTCAGATCTCACTATGGCAAGAAGGCAGCCGTCACACCAGTGTTCTGACAGGGACCCGAAGGGCAGCAGGAGTGGGAAAGCCTTGCGGTGGAAAGAAGGCGTGGGGGCAGGGGGGCCTTCAGGTACACCCTAGTGGCACAGGACGGCTGTAGGCAGCCTAACCAGAGGCAGGGCATCGTGTTTGGCTTTCTCTAGTTGGTCCTAAATTGGAAACAAGGGCAAAAGTTAGAAAGTTGTGAGTTGTGAATCAAGTCCTGGGGCCAATTGGTACAGGGGTGACTGGCTTCCTGGACTTGTCGCTAGAGATGGCGGCCTGACTTCCTACTAGATCCCCGTAGATCATGGGTTTGTTTTCCGTGCCGGTTGCTGCCCGCTGTGGACCAGAACTCCGTTCTGATACATGATGCGGCCATTGTCCAGTTGCATGTTTAGCCTCTCAGGTCAGTTTTCACCCAGGACCTATTTTATGCCAGACTGCGAGGACAGCCTGGTGGAGCCCCTGTCCAAGAGAATTCTGAGCCCAGCCAAGGAGGCCCTGGGTCCTTGAACAGACCGCAAGAGGTCCCTGGGCAGCAGGGTGAGACTGGTGGGTGGTGTGGAGAGTAGATGGCCTAGGACCCAGGACCCAGGACCCAGGACCACAGGGACTTGTTGGCCTGGGGTGGGAGGAAAGGAAGAGTCATAGTGTCAAGGAGGGGCCTTCCCTCCCTGTAACTCCAGCGTCCCTGCCTGCTGGCTCCTCCCCAGGCCGTGGGGAGGGCACAGCTGTGGGTGTTGCTCTCCCATGGGTGGTCTTTATTTTATTTATTTATTTATTTATTTATTTTTGTCTTTTTGCCTTATCTAGAGCCACACCCGCGGCATATGGAGGTTGCCAGGCTAGGGGTCTAACAGGAGCTGTAGCCGCCGGCCTTCGCCACAGCCACAGCCACGCGGGATCCGACCGCGTCTGTGACCTACACCACAGCTCACGGCAATGCCGGATCCTTAATCCACTGAGCGAGCTCAGGAATCGGACCCGCCACCTCATGGCTCCTAGTCAGATTCGTTAACCACTGAGCCACAAAGGGAACTCCTACCTATTATTCTTTAACCCAAGAAGCCAGGGGTCCAGCCCAAGGAACAGGTGTATCCTTCCTCTCCTTGCTGAGGTTTAACAACTTGCTTGAAGTTGAAGAGCGACTGCATAGCGATGCATAGATACAGACCGGAAGGGTCTAAGCCCTTAACTGCCGGTTAGGGACCTGGTCTCCATTCTGTCTGCTTCATCCCCTTTCCTTCCCGTACAGATGGACGGCCAGCTGCCTGAGCCCTTGGCTTCTCCGCCTCTCCCCCGACCACGGGGCCCTGGGTCTTGATGGGAGAGGCTAGGCCCAGAACAGTGAGGTTCAGGGGCAGGAGAGCAGATGAGCAGATGATGGGAGCTCAGTGGGAGAGGACTGGGTCAGGAAAGAGGTTTTCTTCAGGGGGCTATTGGAGATGGGGTCATGTTAGGGTGCGTGTGTGTGTGTGTGTGTTATGGGTTGAAATTCCATCTAAATGGTTTTTGGGGGAAGGAAGTTAAAGACTTTATTACTAGGTAGTAGCTGTTATTTTTAACCCAGACTGTACCTGTATAAAGACTGGACCACAGAGTCTAGAAAACGTGAGGGTCTGATTATCTGTTCTCTATTTTTCCATCCATCTATCCATCCTTCCGGGTTTATGGCCTTAGTAAGTTAGTGTGAACATTCTGGCAGCAAGCCACAGAGAACACGGCGAGGGCGATAAGCAGAGAGAGAGAGTCAGGAGACCCATACGTGGGGCCAGGAGGCTGTCTGGGCGTGAGATGTGGACAGAGCACCTGAGGGTCGCCTCTGGCTTGGGGGGTCAGCTTTATGTTTTGCCGTTTCCCTGCCCATCAGGGGTCAGGATCTACCCGCATGGTGTGCTGGGCGACGCAGCGAGGGCCACCTTGGCTCCAGGCTAAGGAGACATCAGTCATTTCTGTAAGTTGCGCTGTCAAAGTAGACAGTATTTTCTGCTTTCAAGGATGATGGTCTGTGCTCTTCTGGGCGATTATGCTAATGGAATGAGGGGCCGCTTGTGATGGATAACACCGACTCCGCGGTCGAAGCCAGGGGTCAGTTGGCATTCTATCTCCTGGATGTGAGAGGAGATGGTTCCACGCTGATAGCTAGAAAAGCAGGAGCTGTTCAAATGGGTCTGAATCCTGAGGCTGGCAATGTTTGCAGGAGAATCCAGTCTCCTGAGTATCCCAGGAATTATAGGCTCGTAGCAGTGGCAGTTTCCATCTTCAGGGCACATAGTAGGTGCTCAGTGAACACTTGCTGACTTGAACTGAAGGGGGTTCTGTGACTCAGCTCCCTAAAATGATTAAATGACAGCAACCTCTAAGGCAAAGCAGCAGAGGCTGAGATCGCGAGCCAGGCCCTTGCACAGCAACCTCTTGAGGCAGGCGGCACATGGGCCCCTGGGCTGAGAGCAGTTGGGAGTTGTTAGGCTGAGTAAATTGGACTTTGCTTCTCTTTGGTGCATCAAGGAGAAAGTTAATGTCCGGAGCTCCGCTGGAGGATAAAGATAAGACGACCACTTCAACCGCTCCAAGGATCAGGGGAACCTGCCCCCATCAGCCACGCACAGAAAGACTCCTAGTGGTCCACAAGGGAAGGGGGTGCCAGGCCATAGTATGTCCTAATATTGTCCCAGAACCCTTTGCTCTGGAATCCATCTTGACGGAAAATTCCGCAATGCATAGCCTGGGTCTGGTCAGGTACGAGAAATCAAACAAGGGAATTGACCAAAGGAAAACAAAGACCTGGAAGCACCTCCCTTTTTTTTTTGTTTTTTTGTTTTTTTGCCTTTATGTAGAGCCGCACCCGCGGCATATGGAGATTCCCAGGCTAGGGGTCTAACAGGAGCTGTAGCCGCCAGCCTTCGCCACAGCCACAGCAACGTGGGATCCCAGCCGTGTCTGTGACCTACACCACAGCTCACGGCCACGCCGGATCCTTAAACCACTGAGTGAGGCCAGGGATCGAACCCACCACCTCATGGCTCCTAGTTGGATTCGTTAACCGCTGAGCCACGACAGGAACTTCTGGAAGCACCTCCTATATAAATTACTTAAATCACCTCTCTAGGGTGCTCTCCTCATTGAGGAGGATGCCCACACCCACACCCCTCTTTTGGGTGTGTGTTGCGGCTTTGCTTCTGCCTTAGAGAAACAGACTGCCTCTCTGTGTGCTCTCCCGCATGTTGTACCGGGTTTCTAACAATAAACTTGATGCCTGTTTTCACAGCCTTGGCCTCCTTGAAACATTCTTGCTTTCGATGGGGCCAAGAATCAGGGCAGTTCTGCTTTTAGCTTCTAGCCGGTATAGAGGCTAGGATTCCTGGTTTTCAACCAGGCCGCCACGTTCAATTCCTGAGCAGAGAATTAAGACCTCACTTCAAGCCATCACTCACTGGTGTCTCACCAAGGTCACTCGGTCATTGATGCCTCAGGTGTTGCTGCCACCAGGAGTTACAGCTGAGAGGCTCTGGGCCTCCACTTTCTCATCTGTATAGTGGGATGGTAGGGGGACCACTTTTATGGGCAGTTACAAGAAGCCAGTGAGGCAATGGGCTTAAGACACTGCCCTGCACCCTGCCCAGCCCCTTAGAGGCATGCAGGCCTTGGCTTCTGGTTTTCCTCTTCCGGTTCTGAGAATTCCAACTGTGACACGCTGTTTTCCCAACTGTGGCTCGTGTTCCACTGTCCTTGGACAGAACGCCACTGACGATTTCCCTGCTCCTAGGCAGGAATGTAAAACGGCTGCTTGAGTGAAGCAATCTTTGCTCCCATTTGGACCTAGACTCTTGCTCTGTTGTGCTCGTTTCCCAATATAGCTGCTGTTGCTGCCTACCACACAGCCACTCAGGGCCCCCTTCCGTCTTTGCCTCCTTTCCACCTAATTCCATTTTTCTCTGTTTTGGTTCAGAAATATCTCGGATCGGGCCACACACGTAAAAGCGGCACCCCTCAGAGCTGGTCCCTTGCCAGCCCTCCCAGCAGTGGGGTGACAGGCCCAGTCACCCGTAGCCGTCTTGAGGGGGACCGGGCACAGGTGTGGGGCTGCAGGGCGGAGGGGCAGTGGCCGGTGGCTCAGGACCAGGCTGGTCGAACTCGTGTCTGTGCCCAAGATCCGAGCTAGGGTTTCAGGAAGAAACCTTCTTCCCTCCAGCTGGCCGCCAGCCTGGGCTGTCGCAGTGGCATGTCCTCCGCCAGAGATCAGGTTCAAGCACAGGGAAAGGGCTCTGTTTCAAAGGGAGGAAGCAGGAGCCCTCTGCGTGCTCACGGAGACCCTTGGGCTCAGCTGGGATAACCCAGGAAGGTGGCACGGAGGAGAGGAAAGACAGCAGGACCGAAAGCATGGAGGTGGCCCTGAGACACCTGATTGTGGGGACGGAAAGGTGCAGGGGAAATGGTGTCCCCATGTCCCCAGGGGTGGGCTTGGGTTCGGGGCGTTTGCAGAGATCTCACAACAGTTCTGAGGAGCAGGTGTTTTTTTTTTGTTTTTTTGTTTTTTTTTCCCAGCTTAATGGAGGTATAATTGACAAATGAAGACTGTTTATATTTAAGGTGTATGACGTGATGTTCTGATAGACTTTGATCATCACAATCCAACTAATTCGCATATCCACCCGCTCACATAGTTAGAATTTTGTGTGCCTGTGCGTGCATGTGCGTGTGTGTGTGTGTGTGTGCGCGTGCGTGTGTGTGCGTGTGTGTGTGTGTGTGTGTGTGTGGTGAGACCACGATCTCCTCTCAGCAGATTTTAAGGATACAGTATCTCATTATTAACTGCCACATTTGCACATGAGAACCTAACCAGATGGAAGCTCAGAGAAGTAAAACCTGTTGCCCCATCAGACCCTGAGTGTCTGATTCCAAAGGCCCCTCGGAACCTGCCGGCTTTGGCCAGGATGCTGCCTGCTTCATCCCTTGTGGTCTGGTTTACATACGGCCGGTTGCATTTTCCGTCAAAGTCATCCCAGACCTGGGAGAGCCTGTAGCCTGCATCCGTGGTTACACCAACACGTCTCTTTCTCATAAATTCTCCTCAGTGGAACAGGGGATTTTTTTTTTTTTTTAGCTAAATCCTGCTGCTCTATTGATTACTATAATTCAGCCCTAATTGGACTTCTGCAAAGCACATGCACAGACAACAGCGGGCTTCTTGGCAGCACGGCATCCATTATTAATGGGCTGGTGCTGGCCTTTCCCCTGCTCCCTGCCTTCACCTCAGGAGCTCTAGAAAAACAGACCGCTGAGTAATGCGGCTTCTCTGTGAATTCCACTCCTCAGGATATTTGTTTCCTCTCGGAGAAGAAGAGGGATGTGGACGATACAGCTAGCAAATGGCTCTTTAATCACCTCTCTGCCAACCCGGGGAATGGTCTGGGTGGGGGCGGATGTTCAGGCCCCCTCAAAACTAAGATATTGGATTTTGTGAGCGACGGAGCTGCCAGGCCCAGGAGAAGCTGGTAGGACAGAGACCCAGAATCCGTACCTAGTCGTTGATGGCTTGGCCAGAGAAGAAAGGTCGTGTTGGGCCAAACCCTTGACATGGCCAAGCCAGGGCAGAGAGAAACCATGTTCCGTGGGTGCAAACAGGAACGGACTCTCGTTATTGGGAAAAGCCTGGGAAGGTGGCTTCCCAATAAGACCTTGTGGACAAGTGAAGAATTTCACAGCCCCTCGCCCCCAGGAGTGCAAATGTGTGTCCCACGGATCCTGCTCAGCAGCCTGTGGGGTGCTGGTTCTGGCTGATGGAAGGCGAATGTCAGGAGGAGCCTGCAGTGGTCGCGGGAGGCGCCCCGCTGATGTGAGAAGGGTCACGCGTCTCACTCCTCCAACATCCAGAGCTCCTTCTCTGCCTTCCAGGAATGGATAGAGTCAGACGGCCACTGTGATGGTTGGGGGTGGGCAGGGCAGCTGCATGAGCTGGTCAGACCCTGAGAGGGACAGGGACAGGGACAGGGACAGGCAGAGTGTGGAGTGAGCCCAGCTGATACCCCTGAGGTAGTTTTATTTCTGGAGATAAGGCACCTGCTTTTCCTTAACACTGGCAGGAGGAAGGCACACCCTCTAGCCATTGTGCATCACTCAGTCACTCGACAAACCTTAGTTCCTGGAATACACTGGCAGACTCTGGGGAAACAAACGCAGGTGAGATTGACAATGTCTGCCTTCCCACAGTTTACGCAAGAGACTGAGCAAATCAGCGGACTCAGGGATGAGGGCTTGGATAGCCTAAGGGCTGGAAAACAACTCCTCAGGAATTATGGCAATGGCCTGGAGGGTGGGGCTCCCCTAAATTCATCTCACATCTTCGGGCATTGCGAACAGGCGTAGTCCCAAGTTTCCAGCCCATGCTGCTGTCTCCTGAGGGCCTGCTGCAGATGCGGCCGCGTGGGCTGGAATCCCGCAGTTTGTTCTTTGCAGGGAGGATGGAGCAAGGGGGTCAGACAGGCTCTGCGGGGGTCCCGGGACTCTCATTCCCTCACTCACTCTGCTTGTACTAGACCTGCTCTTGCAGTGGGCATGGGTGTCTGTCCTCGGCGCCCAAGGAGTGCCCAGTAAGTGAAGACATGATGAAACGGAGTGGAGGTGTAATGGAGCTAGTGCCCTGTGGGGCTCCTAGGCATGTGGGGCTCCAGTGCTTGTTTTTGGGGAATAAAATTCACCTCCATGATCTTCCCTGAGTTCCAAAGGGCAGGTTCAAACTGCTGCTATTCAGGGAAGGGAGGGGATGCAGGGACCAGAGAGGAGCAGTCAGGAGACAATAGTGCAACTTTGGGGCAGGGTCCTGGTCCCTCCTCAAGGAATACAGAGGACAGTACCTTTGAGTTCTTCTGCAGAACTAAAAGCCCCAACAGATGGAAGATGTTAAAGAAACATGCTTTATTCTGGAAAGAAGGCCACCAGACTACTGAACACCAGCTTTGAAAACAATAAAAGCTTGCCTCTAACTTGATCATTATCTGTGGCACTATTTTCCACTCCCCAAAACTATTGAACCACCTCCCAGTATCTCCTAAGAGGGGCACAGTCTTTAAGGCATTGGCCTGCTGTGGCCCTCCTTTGCCTGGCAAAGCAATGAATCTATTCTTTTCTCCTTTGCCCAAAACTCTGCCTCCGCGTTTATTTATTTATTTTGTCTTTTCAGGGCCACACCCGCATCATGTGGAGGTTCCCAGGCTCGGGGTCTAATCAGAGCTGTAGCCGCCGGCCTTCACCACAGCCACAGCAACGCAGGATCCGAGCTGCATCTGTGACCTACACCACAGCTCACGGCAACGCCGGATCCTTAACCCACTGAGCGAGGCCAGGGATTGAACCCACAACCTCATGGTTCCTAGTCGGATTCGTTAACCGCTTAGCCACGACAGGATCACCTGTCTCTGCATTTCTATTCAGTGCCTATGACAGAGGCCGAGTTCTGGCAACAGAGCGAACGCTGGTGCTGATGCAAAGAGCTGCTGGGGGCTGAGACCCTTGTCTGCAAAGCAGTGGTCCTTGCACCTTCCCAGGGGGCTGTGAGCCAGTGCGTGCCTGCCACAGCCGGCGGCCTTAGGCCCTCCCATCTGCTCTCATTCTCCCACTAGGAGCAGGAGAGCTGTCTGCACTGTCTGCTCAATCCACCCAGAGGGACCCTGGTCTCCGCGGCAGGACCTGCTGCAGCTGACTTCTTCGCATCTCTCTCCTCTGTGCCTCCCTGTTCCTTCTCCTAGAGTAAATGTCTGCTAGGATCACAGCATGGGTCTCGATCTTGGGGTAACAGGCGTGGGGCAGGGGACCTCTGCCACTTTCCCGAGGGCTGAGGAGGGCTGCTGTGCCCTTGGCCTGCGTCTCGCCCGTTCGCCTTGCTTTCGGTCAGCTCTCCTGTTTCTCTTTTCATAGCAGTCCTGGCTGTCACGTCAGTACAGAGTCTCAGGTCATTTGTTGGAAAGATGAGCATCTGCTCCCTTCTAGTTTTGCTTCTGTTGGGGAGGGCCAGAGGGGCCAGCTGGGAAGAAGAGAGCCCCGTCTCCCAGTCTCGCCACACCTGGGAGCAGCCCAGCCCCTTCTCTACCTTCTGCTCCCCCCGACTTCCCCACCCTCGACCCATCACTCAGTGCCCCCGCCCTAGCTCCTCCCTCCCAGGCCTGGCAGTCCTGCTTCCTACCCACCTTGCTGTCCCTGGGAGCAGAAGGCCACTGGCTGCCATCATCATCAATGAGACCTGGCTTTACATCCCAGCCAGCCAGCCACCAGCTGTGTGTGCTTAAGGCAGGCTTGTTAGACTCCCTGTGCCTCTGGAAAAAGCGTAATTCGAGAGGCCATGAGGCTTGATGCCGTGAGACGGAGCCTGAAGGTCAGCGCTTGGCAAGCGTGGGTGTCGCACCTGTCCGCTGGCACCGAGTGCCCTCTGCTCCCTCTCGGCTGCCCCTGCCCTCACTCAGGCACCTCTCCTTTGCCTGGACTACGGCAGAGCCTCATGACAGATCGCGTCCCGGCTCCCATCTGTCCCCTTCATCCGAGCCTCTCGCTTGCTGCTTCCAGAGATCTCGTCTTCCCACCACTCGAGAAAGTCCGCTGGCTCCTGCTGCCAATGGGACCAACCCCAGACCCCGAATCTCTGCACCTGCACCCCCTCCAGTTCCCAGCAGACTCGCTGGCCTCCGGGAGCCTCCCTGGTGTGGCTGGGCTCCCAGGGCCACGAGTGACTCCTTTGCCTCGGCACCCTCTGTGGCTTGAGGCGGCATCTTGGCTCTTGCTGTTCATTGGTAGATGCTTGTGTGAGGCGTAGAACACGTATTCGTCTGTGTCACTGAATGAACAAACTAAATGAAACCTATGTATTTTGGAAGCAAAAATAAAAAAAAAAGCTGCAACATTTTTGATGTCAGAAAGAGATTTTTCTTTTTTTAAAATTTATGATAGTTGATTTACAACATTCTGTCAATTTCTGTTGTATAGCAAAGTGACCCAGTTATACATATACAGAGAGAAAGAGATTTTTTTTTTTCTACTTGAGCAAGCTGGAAACCTCCTGGGGCAGCGTGCTGACTCTCCTCCACCTGACTCGCGGCTCCAAAGCCTGCCTCTCGCCACACTGCTCCCTCTGCTGGGAGCCCCCTTCCCCTGTCTGCAGGTGAACATCCAAGCCCCACTGAGGAGGCGGGGCTCGATGTCACCTCCTCTCTGAAGGCCATTCTCGTTCCCATGGGTCTCCATACCAGCCTATGTATGACACCTGGTTTGAATGCTGGTGCAGTGACACCATCTGAAACCAGTTTGTAACCATTCAAAATTAGGCTTGATTACTCCACAGCTGCCTGAGTTCCTTCATCTTTGCAATGTTTCTTCGTCTTTGCAATAGCGATGGCAGCAGGCCTAACTCTACAGGGGTTCTTAGAGGACGAATGTGTGACTATACGGAATGTGCTTTTCTATTCCTTGTATATCCGTGCTAGTTAAGCATTTTCCATATTATATGGTGTGAATAATGTGTTTTTTGTGTTCTGCCTCTCTTTCCAGAAGACTGAGAGAGCCCCTTGAACGGCAATATCTTCTTTGCGGCGGGCTCTCTGCCTCCCTCTCCTGAGCCGTAGGATGGAGCTGCATGCAGCACGGGCTGGGGGAGTGCTGGCTGTTGGAAGCACAGAAAGGGATCCAGGAGCAGGGCCACCAGCGTCCAGGTGAGCTGGTGTCTGGTCTTCACCTCAGACTCCGTGTGTGGAGACCGTGTGAGGCCCCAAAAGGAGCTGCCCAGGATCTGGGCTTCTTGCCAGCACTGGCCCTGAAAGCTACTTCAGTCAGACTGAGAAAATCTTGTCTGGAGTTCCCGCTGTGGCACAATGGGATTGGTGGTGTCTCTGCAGAGCTGGGACGTAGGTTTGATCCCCGGCCCGGCACCGTGGGTCAAGGATCTGGTGTCGCCACAGCTGCAGCCTAGGTCACAACTGCAGCTCAGATCTGAACCCTGGCCCAGGAACTCCAAATGACACAGGGAGGCTAAAAGAGAAAGGTAAAGAAGAGGGCTCAGCTGGGGACTTCAGTCACCCTAGGACAAGGTCAAAGTACGTGACGTGGCCTTCAAGGCACCCATCTCTTACTGCCCCTTCCCCTGCCGGAATCCTTGGCACCTGCCCCCGCCCCCCACCAGCCAGCTCTGCAGAGGGCGCTCATGATTGCCTTCAGAGGGAGGGGCACACGATTCCAGCGACCCTGCCCTGTGAATCAGTTCCTGAACTCAGAAATCAGTGAGGACACTTTTGAATGGGTCCAGTGCTGTTTTCCACCCTTCCAGACACTTCTCCAGGGAGAAGGGAGTCTGTAGGAGACGGGGAAGGCCAGGAGCAGGTGAGGTGCCTGGATCAGGGTGGCAGGGTCTGGGCACTGAGTGGGCCAGGGCCTTCCCTGGCTCAGGGTGAAATTCATGCCATGTGAGTGGGGACGGACTCCTCTTCTCCCGAGGTACAAACCTCCCCATGAGAGGACAGGCCTGTGGCCAGCTCCCCTTCCTGTCTGAGGGGCTGGGGCTCAGCCGTCAGGCAGACAGGGCAGGTCTGGGTGAGCTAAGACGTGGCGCAAGTTCCCAGCTAATGTCAGGGGACCCATCAGAGCAGAAGGAAGTCCTTGGAGCAGTGGCACGGATGACCTGGGTTGGGGAAGACAGGGCCCAGAAGTCCTTGGAATTCCAGCTCTGAGCCCTGGCCAGCAGAGGGAGGTCAGGGCAAAGCTGAAACGCGTACCATCGACTATGCTCTTCACTGTTTCTTCTGGAATTTGGAGTGGGAAATCCTTTCTGTGAAGGACATTTCTGCATGTGCTTGGACACTCAGCATCCCTAAATCCTGTCCGCTCGGCCAGGAATGGCTTGCTGCATGCCCCAAGGGTTTGTGGACAGCCACAGACACTTCACACACATATGTTCTCCTCTGTCTCCCAAGACAGAAGGACAGGAGTGGGGCTGCCACCGAACACACCCCGGGGGAGTTCCTAGAAAGAAAGGCATGGATGGAGTCACCAGCAGTGACACAGAAGGCCAGGGGGCTGGCTGTTCCAGGACAGATGCCAGCCGGCTCCTACCTGGCTAAGCCGGAACCCCACTTTCACCTGTGCGGTCCCCCACGGTGAGGCAGCAGAGCCCGTGGGGGGTCGAAGGCCAGCCCCCCACCTCGGGGCCAGAGCCGGCTCAGAGCCTGGGCTGCCACTGCTCCCGCGGTCTCTGGCAGGGCCTCCCCACTCTGGAGTGTCACCTTCCAGTTCTTTACCTGGGCTCCCTTTGTCTGTCTCAGATCGGACAGGAATGCCAGGATGCTTTTCTGCGCAAGACCTCGGCCATCGGTCACCAAGGCACAGGTCTTCATTGTGCTGCTCTGTGAAGGCGGGACTACGGGAGGGCCCAGAGAGCAGAGTGGCTGCCGCTGTGCTTCACCAGCCCCCGGGGGGCGAGGGTGGAGACAGAGTGTCAGAGGCTGCCCTGCCCTCTCCTGTCCTGCGCTCCCCTAGCGTTTCCTCCTGCATCCGCTCCTCCCCTTGGCACCCCCAGCCCCTCAACATTTCCACCCCAGCTTTACTCTATGAACCCACAACCCCCCACCACTGCCAGTTCCCACCCCTCCCAGGGCTGTCCCACCCCTGCTCCTCCCGGCACCGCCGGGGACCCAGGGGACGGAGCTGCCCTGAGGAATCCACCCATCCATGTCCTTGGGAGACCACCCCCTTTCCATGAGTTTGTGGGAATCTGAATCCCCTCCCATCTGCTCCCTCTTCCCTTGGGGGGGTGGGCGGGCTTCTTGCAGTGGGTGGGGACAGTGTCACAGGGCGGTGGAAGGCCCAGGCTGAGACCATCACTGTAGGGCTGGGAGGCAGCAAGGAATCACCCTGAAGCCTGACATGGGCCCATTTTCCAGACAGTAGGGAGAAGTTAGAGCAGAATGGTCCTGGGGGAAAGATGGGGGGAGAGGGGATCCTGGAAATACCATGTGTCAAATAATCCCATTTAAAAGGCATTAGAACTCAATATCCTAAGAAATCCTGCAGTCAATTCTACTTCAAGCCTAAGGCTTTTATAAAGCAAAACCACTCTGCCTTTTCTTTCCATCGTAAACTTGCTTAAAGTGCCTTTCATTTGGGGGCCATGGAAATAGTTGCGTGATAAAATTTCTAAATTTATTATTGTTATATATTTATTTATTTATTTATTTATTTGCTTTTTATGGCTATACTCACAGCATATGGAGGTTCCCAGGCTAGGGGTCGAACCAGAGCTACACCTGCTGGCCCGCACCACAGCCACAGCAATGCCAGATTCAAGTCGCATCTGCAACCTACACCACAGCTTATGGCAATGCCAGATCCTTAACCCACTGAGCAAGGCCGGGGATCGAACCCACGACCTCATGGTTCCCAGTCGGACTCATTTCTGCTTCGCCACAATGGGAACTCCTAAATTTTTGTTATTTCTAAATGCTAGTCTTTAACTCACTCATCTTCAGCAAGATCCAGGGTGAAGTTAGTCAAAAGCATTGCACTGCGGGGCCGGGAGACAATAGCTGGAAGGAAATCAGACCCAGAGAGAATGCTCTGCTCATGAACTTCCTTCCCTTCCTGTGTCTGTCCAAAGGCCCCATATCCGTCTTGACTGGGAACAGGTGTCTCCTCCCAAGTCCCAAACTTAACAGCAGGTGGCACAGAAGGTTTTTCTGTTGTCTCTTGAAGAAGCTATGACGTGCGTACCATTTCTCTCAAGGGAAAACCAAAGTCTAGAAAACTTTCCTAATGTTGGTTACACTCCCAGCCCCGAAGGCAGGCCACAGAGGTTTGCCCCAGCTCCATCTCCCCTGGACCACATCCTGTAACTTTGCACGCCGCATTAGAGACGGCAGAAGAACCCGACTCTCAGAGATATTTCCAGGACCAAGTGAGTTGGCACTTATGAGGGTGGCATTTAGCCCCTTCCTGGCATGTCCTTTCCCTGGCTGCAGCCTTAGCTGCCTGTCTGGGGACTCAGACTGGGAACCCTTCACCCTCAGCCTCTGTTGCAAACTTGGCACCAGATTCTGCTCTATACATGGATTCTTCCCATAGCCTAGGGCGGCTCTGATCACAAACCAAAGGGTACACACTGGTCAATGAGGCAGACGAGTTGCCCCTGCTTGGATGGGATGAGTGGAATTCTTCAAAGATATGCCATCCAATGGCAGAATGGCCATCATTAATAACCAATACAGATAACATCTAAATGTTGGAGAGGGAGTTCCCGTCGTGGCTCAGTGGATAACGAATCCGACTAGGAACCATGAGGTTACGGGTTTGATCCCTGGCCTCGCTCAGTGGGTTAAGGATCCAGCGTTGCCGTGAGCTGTGGTGTAGGTTGCAGACGCGGCTCGGATCCCGCATTGCTGTAGCTGTGGCGTAGGCCGGCAGCTGTAGCTCCGATTAGACCCCGAGCCTGGGAACCTCCATATGCCGCGGGTGCAGCCCTAAAAAATGACAAAAGACAAAAATAAATAAAAAAAAAAGCTGGAAAGGATGTGGAGAAAAGGGAATCCTTCTACACTGTTGGTGGTAATGTAACTTGGTACAACCACTATGGAAAACAGTACAGAGGTTTCTCAAAAACTGAATATAAAATTATCATGTGACTCAGCAATCCCACTCCTGGACATATATCCAGACAAAACTACAACTCAAAAAGATATGTTTATTGCAGCACTATTCACAATAGCCAAGACATGGAAACAGCCTAAAAGTCCATCAACAGATGAATGGATTAAGAAATGTGGTATGTTGACACAATGGAATACTACTAAGCCATAAAAAAGAATAAAATAACGCCATTTGCAGCAACATGGATGGAACTAGAGACTCTCATACTAAGTGAAGTAAGTCAGAAAGAGAAAGACAAACACCATATGATATCACTTATATCTGGACTCTCATATATGGCACAAATGAACTTATCTAAAAATAGAAGCAGACTCACAGACATAAAAACACAGACTTGTGGTTGCCAGTGGGGGAGGAGGAGTGAGTGGGATGGACGGGGAGTTTGGGGTTAGCTGATGCAAACTACTACATTTAGAATGGATAAGCAATGAGGTCCTGCTGTACAGCACAGGGAACTGTATTCAGTCTCCTGGAAGAGACCATGATGGAAGACAATATAAGAAAAGATATATACATATGTCTGCCTGGATCAGTTTGCTCTATGGCAGAAACTGGCACAACACTGTAAATCAACTATACTTTAATTTAAAAAAAACATATGCCATTTGAGCCGGGTCATGGGATGTGAAGGAGAATGAGAGCCCTGGATGGAGAAGAGTGTGGTGTGGTGACAGGGGAGCAGTGGGCAGCCTGCTAGATCAGTGAGCTCCTGTGCGTCCAGAGAACGACCCTGGATGCAGGTCTGCAGGAGATGAGATTCAAGACGTTTTTTAAAATTATTTTTAAAATTTTTTGGTTGCCATGTGGCATATGGAGTTCCCCGGGCCAGGAACCAGATCTGAACCACAGCTGCAACTTAAGCCACAGCAGCGGCAACACCAGATCCTTAACCCACTTTTCTGGGGATTGAACCTGTGTCCCAGCGCTCCCAAAATGCCACCAATCCCATTGCACCACAGAGGGAACTCTAGCTTTTGTTTATTTTAATTTTAAAATTTATTTTTTGCTGATGTAAAAGGTACAGTGAAATACTCTGGGAAATTAAAAATGAAAGTAAAAACCAAATAGTGAGTCATACCACAGCTAATCAGAATTTTATAGGACTTATTTCCAGAATTATGCATTTATTCCATCAGTGACTACAGAAGGGTGCCCACTTGGCCCTTCATCACAAAGGATCCCATTCCACCTGTCAGGGAATAAAGATGCACTTGGAATCAAAAGATTCTTCCAGCTCCCCTTTCGGTTAGTGCCAGCTCTGCCTCCTATGCAGTCCCGAACAAGCCTGTCTCTTGGCCTGACTTCCTCCTGGGTGTTCTAACTCCTTCTTCAGGTCTCACTTCAAATTTTGGCCTCACTGTGTCTCCGCTTTCATCCGAGTGAAACAGCTGTAAGGCCGAAAAGAATGAAATAGCTTCCTTTTGCTATTTCAAATTTTTTTCTCCCAAAGATGGAGCAGGGGATCGCGGCTTGGGAGAAAGGGGATTCAGCACCCTTCTTGTTCCACTGAAGGGACAAAATACACGTGGTATGGGCAGGAAACTCTAAGCCTCTCCCACCTTTTCTCTCCCCTTCCCTCCCTTTCCCTCTCAGGAAGCCACTGGGGACCTTGACGGTGGTCAGAATAGAATAGCTACCATTGGACCTTGATTGGGAGCCGTTTGGGACCACAGCACCTAAACAAATACTGGTAAGATCCCAGTGCATCCTGGTGGCCCCACTGCCCCTCATCACTTGCATCTCTGCTTCCTCTGCTGGTGTCGTCACCACATTCTCCTCCGATTACCATCCAGGCAAATGCCTTCTCTTGCATCAGCCTTGCTGCAGCACCTTCCCTCGGCTCTCTGGCCAGGAGAATTCTGCAGTGTTTCTGCCCTGGGGCTCTCCCATTGCCTGAGTTTCCTGGGCTATTACAGGCTTTCCCTGTTTATCTATACCAGCAGGAAAGTGGGAGTTGGTGAGATATGCAGGCTCAAATCTCTGCCTTTCAAAGAAATGCTTAGACTTTTCTGTAAAAATAAAAGTCAATATAGCATTAATGGTACGTTTAGAGATGAAGGAAATGAGCAAAACCTGCCTTTACCGTACTTCAGAGGGCCAGTCACTAGCCTAAAGCTCTGAGGACATTTGGGAGGATTTGGCAGCCACTCCGCTCTCTTGCCAGCCCTGCTGAGGAAGACTGTGGATTGATCCTCTTGGCTGGTGTCAGTGGCTGCCCCTCAAGCCTCTTTCTTGATTGGCCCCTTCGGAATGTGGTCAATCCACTTTTGTGTGCTTGCGGCCAACCCAGTGCTTCTTTGTGTACTGTACTCACCTCGCAAAGACAGAGAACTCTGGCTTAGCTCAGAGAGTCCGCTGCTGTCTCCTGGGCATGTGACAAGGCTTAAAGACCGGAAAGTCACTGTGTTATTTGACCTGTAATAAAATGGGGATGTTGTCAGTTCTCTTTGAGGTGTTTGTTTATTCTAAGAGACCTTCAAATTTCAAGCGGCAATGGGTGTGCTGACACATCCATAAACATCTTACAGCTCACCTAGCATACCACACCCAGAGTCTCATTTGTCCTTTATAGTTGGGGTGGGGTTTCAGCTAAAGGCAGGGATTAGCTTCATGGACCAAGAAATCAAGGCGAGGAGAGACCATTCAGTAAATCTCTGACAAAACTGGGACTCAAGTCCAGATCCCTGGCTCCTACCGCAGTGAATTCTATACCCACCTCAGAAACTGAGTTTGGTTACTAGGAATCATCAGGATTCAAGAATGAGATATGATCTCTAAAGGCTATCTTTGACATTGATGAAAAATCATCCAGGCTAAACTCTAAAAAATACACCCCCATTCCTCAAATCTCATCGACAAACAATGAAAAAAAAA
>PVHT020000178.1:8368122-8378877 GCA_004024745.2 Catagonus wagneri
GGATCCGAGCCGCGTCTGCAACCTACACCACAGCTCACGGCAACGCCGGATCCTTAACCCACTGAGCAAGGCCAGGGATCGAACCCGCAACCTCATGGTTCTTAGTCGGATTCATTAACCACTGAGCCACGAAGGGAACTCCCCAGTATTCTGAACTTTCAAGGAAACTTAGAAATCTGTACTTTTATGTACCCCTTTCTCATTTTTACACAGGTAAAACAAACACATCTGCAGGCCATGTTTGGCTTGAGGGGTAATGACACGTGACTCTTGATTGTACCGTGTGTTTCCACATGGCTGCACTTCACTCTAGGGTCTTTGAGCCTGGACAACAGGGCCGGCTACAGCCTGTGCTTCCGGAATGCTCGGCAAAGCGTTCTCTGCAAAGGGCCACTGGGTTCACGTGCTCTCTAGGCAGGGATGGAGAGGTACCTACACTGCACTCGGTCAGAAGCACAGCTACCGCTTTTGTTGCTGCCCTTTGGAGCGCCCGAGTGAGAGCGCCCCTTTGGGAGAGGCTGTAGCTCCGTGGGCCTCAGCCCCATCTCGGTAAGTTGCAGAACTGCTCCGCTTTCGGTAAAGTAAATGAGGGAACAGGAAGTCGGTTTCTGAATCTCTGAGAAGCTGCCCAGAAATAGCACTAAAAGGTTTATTTCGTGTCCAGTCTCACAAACAAATCAAAATGCATTTGAACAATTCAAAGTCCAATATGAGTTAAAAATAGAGCCCAGGACAATACAGCCGGCAGAGAAGGTGCATTAGTGGCCGATCCACGTTAACGACCTCTAGTGAGCTGGGCTGCCGTCAGCGGGCGTTGGAGGTTGGGAGCCGCCAGATGGCCATTGCTGTGCAGTCCCTCTGTGCTGGCATGGCCTCGGGACCTGGTACGGCCATCCGCATCACTGTCATTTCAAAGCGGAAGCAGCACTGGCTTCCCGCTGAGTCAGCTGAGCCTCTCTCAGAATGTCTGAGCTAATGCGGGGCGAGAGAAATTCTGGGGATCAGAGTGGTGGGGGGGCATTCAGCTCTGCCGGCTGGCCTCAGGTGGGGTAACAGGCTTTTCTGGCATAAAGAGGAAAAAAAAATGAATAAAAACCAAACTCTGGGACAAAGAAGAGCTTTGGCAACAGAAGCTGCCCATGCTTCCCAACTCAGCGTCGGTGAAAGACCCAATTTTTTGTGTCCCATCAGTTGTGGAACAACACTTTTGCAAAATTCAGTGAAAACTGAGTTATGAGGAGTTCCCGTCATAGCTGGGGTTCCCGTCATGGCTCAGTGGTTAACGAATCCGACTAAGAACCATGAGGTTGTGGGTTCGATCCCTGGCCTCGCTCAGTGGGTTAAGGATCCGGCGTTGCCGTGAGCTGTGGTGTAGGTCACAGACGCGGCTCGGATCCCGCGTTGCTGTGGCTGCGGCGAAGGCCGGCGGCTACAGCATCTGTTAGACCTCTAGCCTGGGAACCTCCATATGCCGCGGGTGCAGCCCTAGATAAGACAAAAAGACAAAAAACAAAACAAAACAAAACTGAGTTATGAGAATAGTGAGATTAAAGAAAAGCCATATGAAAATACGAGCCCTCCCCGCCTCATTTTTTATCATTAGACCAAACACAGTCATACTCTGTTACTCTGTCAAATTGCTATTGAGGTTTCTAAACACTCCTGGTTTCAGTGGTTCATCACAGTTACACTCAGGCAGGAGCAAACCCACATCTGGGCTGTCCCACTGTGTGCTCTTGCTGGGAATAATCCTGAATGGGTGCCCACGAATCTCCTCTCAGCCCAGAACAATGCCCCTGAGTGTCCACACCTGCCTCCATCCAGCCACTACCAAGGCTGCCTCTGCAGCTGGGATCCATTCCCTCTCATCGGATCCACCGGCTCCTCCTGGCTGGAGCCTGGTCTCCTGCTTCCGCTGTGCCCTCCTACCCTCCCTCCACAAAGGGGCCAAAGAGATTAACTTCGTAAAATAGGTGTCTAGGAGTTCCCACTGTGGCGCAGCAGCTCTGGCGTTGTCTCCGAGGCAGCTCGGGTTCGATGCCCAGCCTCGTGCGGTGGATTAAGGATCCGGCATCACCACAGCTGTGGCATAGGTCACAGCTGTGGCTCGAGTTCAGTTCCCGGCCAGGTGACTCTGATATGTCATGGGCATGGCAAGAAAAAAGAAAACGAAGCCAAATAAAACATGTGTCTGAGTAAGTCACTTGCTGGCTAAAGTCACCAGCAGCTTGCAGGCGACTACAGTGTGAGTCCCAAGTGCCTAGTTGAAGCTGGAGGCCTCCACAGACCTGGCCTCACCCTCAGTGCCCCCCCACCCCCCGGCCCTGCATGGGTATGTCCCATCCAGCCCCCAGGCCTCTTGATGCACCTAAGTAGGATCAGCTCTCTCTGGCCTTGGGGCCTTACCACGCTGCTCCTCTGACCCAGTCCCCCTTCCCCCTTCTCCTTCTCTGCAGAATTTCGGATGCAGGCCTGGTGTGCCTTCCTCGGAGAGGCCTCCCCTGACATGAGAGATGGAATCGGCTTCCTCGCCCCCTCAGTGGGACAACCCCAAGACCTGTTCTAACCATCTCTTTCCAAGCAGGTGGAGCCGGGACTCAGGGGGTAACTTGCCTGACATCCCTGTGCTCTCTTGGGCTTCTGGGCATCACTTTCCACACAACAGACCTGCTCTCAGGCTCTTCGTCGCAGGTCTGTTTCTGGGGACCCGGGACCAAACCTCAGCGGTTGCCGCCCTCCTGTCACAGTCCAGTGCCAGAGGTGGGATAAGTGCAATATCGGGAGTTGTAAAAGATTCAGGAAAACACATCAGGGCGGTGTAAGAGTATAGCCTAGGGCTGTGTGGGTCAAAAAAGCCCTGGGGGAGGCGGCGGGGGTGGGGTGGGGGCTAAGTGACATTTACAAAGTTGCAATCCCATGCAATAAAGTGTCAGTAGAGGCAGTGTAGGAGCTCAGACGAGGAGGGGTGAAGGCCCATTTGGAGTCAGGAAAACTTTGATAGAAGCAGAGATGACCCCCAGGAAAGCGGTGCCGAGTGTTGAAAGGTGAGCAAAGCAGAAAGTGCCTGCGGTTCCATGTTTGACAAAAGGGCTGCTGGGATAACCGCTGTCTGAAGCCACCGTGCGCCACCCCCAGTTTTTAGAGGAGGAAAGCAAGGCTCGGTGCCTTGCCAAGGTGGGGCCCGGGTGCGGAGTCAGGCGCAGAGAGAGACAGGATGGATCACATCCATGATCCTCATGACTCCGTTCAGATTTCCTGTCCATGAGGGCTCCTGGTGGGTGGACACTGTGCCAGGCCATTCATACCCTGTGCTGTGTCCTAGGCTGGCTCTTTCTAGATGAAACGTTAACATTAATATTTGTCTTATGCAAATGTGCTTGTGTTGGGTGAGTGGTGAATAATTTACTTGGAGGTCAGGTGGCACCCCAGGTGCTGGGGACAGAATGCTGCTCATCTCCTGGCTGTGTCACTATGGCCAGGCAGCCCCAATAGGTTCGGAACTGAAAACTGACTGCCTTGGCCTCCCTGCCACCTGCTGTCAGGGAGCAAAGGTGAATGGGAGGCAGAATGAGGGGGTTTGAGCTGCCCGCAGGCAGAACCAGTGCCCTGCCTGGTCCCCTAGGTGAACCCCCACTCCCTCCCTCCTGTCCCGGGTGATGCGGGGGGCTGGATCTCTTCTGCCCAGTCCTCCAGGAAGCTCCCAGACTGCAGCTTGCACTCATCGCACTCTGCCTGTCCCCTCTCTTGTCTCTGTCACTCTGTTTCCATCTCTCCCTGTCGCTTTCTCTGTGTCTGTCTATCCCTATTTCTGTTTTTGTTTTTGATTTTCCTGCCTGTCATTGTCTTTGCCTCTCTGTGCATATTTCTTTTTCTTTCTTCTCTCTCTCTCTCTTTTTTTTTTTTTTTTTGGTTTTCTGGGCCACACCCACGACATAGGCTAGGGGTCTAATTGGAACCCTAAACCGGCTGGCCTTCACCACAGCTCGCGGCAACGCCATATCCCCTGAGAGATGCCAGGGATCCAACGGGCATCTTCACGGGTACCAGTCGGATTCGTTTCTGCTGTGCCACAACGGGATCTCTCGGTGCGTGTTTCTGTCTGTCTCTCTGTGACCCCTGACCATTCTGTTCACTTTACACCACTCTGGAGATCTTGGCCCTCAGAGATGGCCGGATTCAGCGTTATTGGCTCAGGTCTGATGGAGCCGCTTTCCTTTGAATGTGTCCCAAAGAAAGTGTGGGTTTCTCTGAAAGCGAGGCCAGAGGCAAAGGCTTGGGAGGTGGAGCTGGGAAGCAGGAGCATGGTAGCAAGCAGATAGGATAGAGAAGAAAGAACTTCCAACAGAGAATGAATTCTGGGCGGGTGACCCCTGTGGACCTGGGAGCGCGACGGTGTGGCGGTGCCCCGAGCGCGCATGCGCCATGTGCCTGGGACACGCCCCTCTGTTCAGGAAGGGACCTGCGCATCGCTACCTCCTGGAGGTGGCAACTCTGCTGCACCACGGCTTTCCCTGGGAGCGGCTGATGGAACACCACAAATCTGGGGAAAATCTTGGGGGGAAAAAGGGGCAGAAACTCAGCAGGAAGGCTGCTCCCCAGATGCAGCTCACCCCGCAGCAGGGCCGACACTTGGTACAACTCCTGTTGCCTGCAGAGTGACACCCACACTCTTGGTGTGGGAGTTCAAAACCCCATAAGCGGCCTTTCGTTGGCCAGTTGACCCCTAGTTGCTACCGCTCTGCCGGCTGCAACCAAGGCAGCCTTCTTTCTGGTGGAGGCAGCTCTCAGGCTTGCCCATCTCACAGCCTTGGCTGCGTCATTTCCACCTGCTGGGTTGACCCGTCCCCCTTCCCCTCTCTGCATCCACACTGCCTGTACATCTTTCAAGCCCCACTTCTACCAAGAAGGCTTTGGCCACTGCAAATAGTGCTGCAGTGAACACTGGGGTGCAGGCATCCCCTCAAACCACGGTTCTCTCCAGTATTTCCCTGCTGTGGTGGGGACATGGGTGCAGTGTGGTTATCTGTCAACAGAGTAGTGGATAAAGATGCAGGACATACGTATAACGGAATATCGCTCTGCCATGGAAGGCAGCAAAGTGATGCCATTAGGAAGGACATGGGTGGACCTAGGGATTATCGTATTAAGTGAAATAAATCAGACAAAAAGAGATGAGTATCATGTGATATCACTTATCTGTGGAAACTAAGATAGTAAAAAAGATGCAAAGGAAATTGTTTATAGAACAGAAACCAGCTCAAATTTAGGACCACCTGGGGGACACCTGGGAGGACGGGATTGTCACGTACACACTTGTATATAGAATAGATAACGAATAAGGAAGTCTGCTCAGTGTTCTGTGATAACTTATATGGGAACAAAGAGTGGATATATGTATGTGAAAAAATGATTCACTTGGGGAGTTCCCATCATGGCTCAGTGGTTAACGAATCCGACTAAGAACCATGAGGTTGTGGGTTCGATCCCTGGCCTTGCTCAGTGGGTTAAGGACCCGGAGTTGCTGTGAGCTGTGGTGTAGGTCACAGATGCGGCTTGGATCCCGCATTGCTGTGGCTGTGGCGAAGGCCGGCAGCTACAGCTCCTGTTAGACCCCTGGCCTGGGAACCTCCATATGCCGCAGGTGTGGCCCTAGATAAGGCAAAAAAAAAAAAGATGATTCACTTGGTGTAAACCTGAAGCCAATACAATAACTACAATCCAATAAAATTAAAAAAAAATTAAATTTAAAAAGTTTTTAAAAAGAAAGTTTTGGGAGCTTCTCTAGCCCAATGTGAACTCCTGGCTCTGCCCTCTGGGTCTAAACTGCCCATTTGTCATGTATTTGATGTACCTTCTATATTTTTTTTTGTTCACTTGCTTTTCTTCAGTTACATTCCTTTAATATTACCCACTTTCAATTTTCCGGACATGGTGCCAGGGACTGGGGCATGGGGACACGTGCTTGCCACCGGGAGCTGGCAGCGCACTGGGGCAGCTGGGTGTGGGTAGAACCCGAGTTCTTTCTAGTGTGAATTGTCTTGTCATCCTGTGGTGTCTAGATTTTGGCACGGTGCTGGCCCACCGAATGTGCTGTTGTTTTACCCTGAGTACAACATTTCTTTTAAATTCCTCCAATGAAATGGCGCTGGTCTGCCAAACCTCGCCTGGGTCCTGAAGCCTTAGGGATTGGTGGAGTTTTCAGGTGCTGCTGTGAAAATCCTCTAGCGCCTAGGTGCCTGAGTGGTTGTCACTGGATGCCTGTGGTTGTCACTAGTAGAGACTGCAGTGGAGGTGGACAGGTAACCTTCCAGCAGGAGAGAGTCAGTCATTCAGGGCCAGGCAGCTCCGTCAAACCCTCTCTGAGAGGGTAACAGCCTTCCCTTGGCCATTTGCAAACCCTTCTCTCCTCTGGCTGCTGAGAATCCTCCCAGGCTGGCTTCTCTGGAGCCTTGGCAGTGGACAGTCCCTCCAGGAGGCTGTAGGGATGCTGGGCTTCATTCCAACATCAGCAAGCTCCCTGGTGGTCCAGTGATTAGGCGTTGCTATTTCACCGCTGTGGCCCGGGTTCAATCCCTGGTCTGGGAACTGAGAGCACACATTCAGCCACTGCATGCTGCGGCCAAAAGAAAAATTAGTATAACCAACATCAACATCATAATCCCTTGGCCAGATGTTCCAAAACAGTTGCTGAATTAGCTGCTACGGAGAGTGTGCACTGAACCCAGAGGAGACCTGCCAGTGTCGTCTTTCTGTTAATCCTCAGTGCAAGCTAAGAGAAGCTTTAAAAGAAGTCAGATCAACTGAAGGCTCTGGCTAATTAGGTGGGAGGATCTGATTGAAAAACTAACCAACAAACTTCCATTTATTTATTTGTCTGGCTGTGCCCATGGCAGGCAGAAATTCCCAGGCCAGGGATTGGGCCTGCCCCAGAGCAGTGACAACACTGAATCTTTAACCACTAGGCCACTAGGGTAATCTGGGCGGATCTTTTCTTTTTTAATTTTTTTTATTTTTTGTCTTTTTGCCTTTTATCTAGGGCCACACCTGCGGCATGTGGAGGTTCCCAGGCTAGGGGTCTAACAGGAGCTGTAGCTGCCGGCCTTCGCCACAGCCAGAGCAACGTGGGATCCGAGCCGCGTCTGCAACCTACACCACAGCTCACGGCAACGCTGGATCCTTAACCCACTGAGCAAGGCCAGGGATCAAACCCGCAACCTCATGGTTCCTAGTCGGATTCGTTAACCACTGAGCCATGATGAGAACTCCTTTTTTTTTTTTTTTTTTTAATTGTGAAATGCATTCTATTAGAAAATATATACAAGGTACTTAAAAGTTTAAAGTAATGAAACCAGGAGCCATGTGCTCAGCATCCAGTTTAAAAACCAGAACATCGCCTTCAGTGTCCCTCCCCAACTGCATCATCTCCACCCCTGAGGTAGCAACTACCCTGAAATTTGGGTTTACTATTCCTTATTTTCTTTAAATCACATTACATGCATTTCCAAATGGAATCTTAGTTTTGCCCATTTTGAAAATTTGTGTTTCTACTGTATATATATGTCTTGTAATTTGTTATTTTTGTTCCATAGTTTTAAAAAATGTGCCCACATTGATGAATAAGGCTGTAGTTCATTTATTTCCACCATTACATTGTATTCTACAACATGCATTTATACATGCATTTATCCAGTTTGCTCTTAATGAAAATTTGGCCTATTTTCAGGGTTTTTTTGTTTGTTTGTTTGTTTGTTTTTTTGCTTTTGTAAGTCATGCTTCTATGAACACTTATGTACATGGCTTCTGGGACACATATACAAGTGCTCTTTTGGGTGGTGGTTTTCAACACCAGGGCCCCCTTTTATGACAAAAATTTTGTGATGTTCTTTTTACTATCTTGAAATGAATTTCTTAGGACCTGTACTAGATGTACCCTTTGACTTTCAAGAAATCAGTTTAATACTCTGGCTGTAATATAAAAGAGAAATAGAACAGATCAATTTATCATAAAATATGGCTATACCAATGTATAAATTTGGAAGAACAATTACACCAGGAGCCAGAATAATGGTGTCAGGTCCTTGTATTAGTATTGTAGAATCTCCATGATTTTTCCAACTACAAATGCAAATAGACGTAGGTGTTTTGAATTGGTGACCCAAGTACCACGTGCAAGGTTCCTGATGGCAGATTTTCTGAACTGTTGAGCAATTCTTAGCAAAGTTCCAAACAGCAACAACATAAATCACACTCTTCCTTCCATTTAGAAGGTAGTTGCATTCCCAGAAAACGCAATATGTTAAAATCCATGAAAACAACTTTTTTTTTTTTTTAATGTAAGACAAAATTTGAGTTAGTTTTCAGGATCAGATAAGTATGAACAGACGCTCATCTGCCTTAACTATGTGGTCATGTGGGATGCAGGCTGCTTCCTTACTCTCTGGGACCATCTCAGAAACTACAGGGCATCTAGCATTCTCTGCCCTACCTAGTTGCAGCCAGGGGTGCCCTCACTCTTTGTAACACCAGGGGTTTCCAGAACTCCCCGTAGGGTGTGATAATGACCCTGTTGGGGACCACTTTTCTAGGTTGTTTATTTAAGAGTGAAAGTGCTAGGATAGAAGGTAAAATGCAAATATAACTTAGTAGGAAATAATAAGTGGTTTTTCAGGATGGTGAAATCAATACACTGTTCCACCATCAGTGAATTAGAATTTCTGGTGTTTTGTTTCCTAAAATTTCCTGCACTTGAAGTTGCCAGACTTCCACCTTTTTATCTGCTTGATAGGAGCAGAAGTGTCTTTCATTGTATTTCCACATGGTTAAGCATTTTTTTTATATGTTTATGGACCAATCATGTTTTTTCTTCTATGAAATTGACCATTCATGTCATTTGCCCACGTTTTCTTATTTATTTGTAAGAGTTTTTTAAAAAAACTTTATATTGGAGTTCCCTTCATGGCTCAGTGGTTAACGAATCCAACTAAGAACCATGAGGTTGCGGGTTCGATCCCTGGCCTTGCTCAGTGGGTTAAGGATCTGGCGTTGCCGTGAGCTGTGGTATAGGTTGCAGACACAGCTCAGATCCCGTGTTGCTGCGGCTGTAGTGTAGGCTGGCGGCTACAGCTCCTGTTAGACCCCTAGCCTGGGAACCTCCGTATGCCGCGGGTGTGACTCCTCATAAAGGCAAAAAGACAAAAAAAAAAAAAAAAACTTATATTGTATTATCTTTGATTTGACTTGATTTAAAATGTGTTAGTTTCAGGTGTTCAGCAATGAGATTCAGTTATACATATATCCATTCTTTTTCAGATTATTTTCCATATAGGTCACTACAGAACACTGAGTAGAATTCCCTGTGCATTATAGCAGGTCCTTGTTGATTATCTGTGTGTATATGAAGGATTTTTATTTGTATTGTATACTAATTATGTGTATGTATTCTCCCATTTCATGAATTTGTATTTTCACCTGTTTTATGGTATCTTTTGATGAGAAGTTTGTAATTTTAATTTCATACATAAACATCTATGAAACAATCTTGTCTTAACTTTCTCTTGGGACAGGATCATCTAGTGGGCTCAGTAAGCTCCCTATTTGTCCATATTTCTCTCTTGACAAAATCTATCCTCTCCTCCGCCTCCCCCACACATAATGCGTGTTGCAGTTTTTATGTCTACTAGGCAGATTTCCTTGACATCCTTAAAATAGCTGTTGGCCTGGCAGAATCCTTCTCTCCCTCTTGGCTTTGGTGTTGATTTAATAGCTGGCCTGGGTGAATATGGGATAAAAATACTTAAAAAGCCGCCTCTGGCTCCAGATCCCCTGTGGGGAAGCAGGGGTCTTTTTGAGGATTCCAGAGTTAACTGAACCCTTAGAATCATCCATCCAGTCTGAAATAGGTAACGAGACAGGCTACACAGCTGTTTGGCCACAGACTCCAGATGTGTGAGTGGGAAAGGTAATAAACCGAAGGAATAAACGTTTGCATCTTGGCCTCACCTTCCAGTCCCAGCCTCCAAGACAAATGCTTCCTGTGGGAGGAATCAGTTTGGGTCTCTTCCAGAGGTCCTGGAACACTTTACAAGGTGATTTTTTCCCAAGCTTGGCCACCCCCTGGCCCAGCTTGCCTCTGGTCCTGTAGATGTCAACATCAGGCATCTCTGACCACAGCCCCCCTCCCCCCAGCTCTCAATGGGGGTCTGACCAAGCCATTAGACCAGGAGTGATTAGATGGTCTGTGCTTAATGCATGTTCCAATCAATGCTACAATTTGAAGGCTAATTTATGAAAATTGAATATGGTGACAAAGTGCTACATTATAACCCTTCTTATCTTTATGGATTAAAAGTTAGTGTTAGGGGAGATTTACAGCTGGCTTGAGGAGCCCACAAGACAATAAAATACAGAATTCTCTTTCTTTTTTTTTCTTTTTTCTTTTCTCTTAATGGATTTTATTTCAATTATGGTGTGCATAAATCATCACAAGTCAATTTTACAGATTTTGTATCCCAGACCCCCAGGGCATCCCCCCACCCCCCCAGATTGTCTTATTTGAAAAACCAAGATTTTCCAAAGTCTGTGAGTCATTGTTCTGTAAGAAGGTTCATTGTGTCTTTTAGTTTCCACATGTAAGCAGTATCATTGGGTGTTGCTGTCTAATTGTCTGACTGGTTTCACTTTGCATGATAATTTCTAAGTCCATCCATGTTGCTATAAATGTTGGTAATTCGTTCCTTTTAATGGCTGAGTAACATT
>PVHT020000178.1:8386899-8423343 GCA_004024745.2 Catagonus wagneri
GGGAGAGGCGAGGTCTTGGGGGAGGAGGCCGTTATGAACTGAGGGCACCTCGGAGGAGCAAACAGACTAGTGCCCTCAGGGGTCACAGCTCTGGTTCCAAAGGCCCAGAACAGTGTGGTTGGTTTTCCTGCAGAGAATGAAGGGAGCTTACACCGGCCCTCTGGTGTCCTGCCCCAGGACCAGGGATCCCCGTCACCCCCATGGGCTCCTGGTGGTGAATTTCTCATTTGTAGCCCTGGTCAATGGAGCCCAAAGTCTGACCGGAGCGGGCTGCAGAGAGAACTGATGACACAGGAGGCGGATATAGCACAGCGCTTTATGCACAGACGGTGCTCGGAATCTGTCTCCAGAAACCATTGCTTATCAAGAGCTCTTCAAAAGATAGCAAGAAGCTTTCTGTGCACACAAGTCCTTAAGTGTCCAGGGAGCTCATGGAAACCATGACACATGAGCCCTGAAGGCATGTGGTGGAGGCATCGCGGTGTTCTGAACGCACTGTTCCTTAACTTCTCTCTAATTGTTTCTGACTCTGATCAAGGACGCGCATGAATGCCTTGAGTCACAGAAGGGGAGCCTGTGAAATGCTGGTGTCCTCTGTGTGTGGACAGAAAGGTTATCTGTTGATTTAATAAGGTTCGAGGAATCTCTTAATTCTTGTACCATGTGAGAGGAAGGAGTGCTGCAAAGCATGGTCTTCGGAGCTGGGCTTTCTTTTTTTTTTTTGTCTTTTTGCCTTATCTAGGGCCGCAGCTGCAGCATATGGAGGTTCCCAGGCTAGGGGTCTAACAGGAGCTGTAGCCGCTGGCCTTCGCCACAGCCACAGCAACGCGGGATCCGAGCTGCATCTGCAGCCTTCACCACAGCTCAAGGCAACGCCGGATCCTTAACCCACTGAGCAAGGCCAGGGATCGAACCCTCAACCTCATGGTTCTTAGTCGGATTCGTTAACCACTGAGACATGATGGGAACTCCAAGGGCTTTCTGAGTTAAAAAAAGAAAAAAAATGCTACTCAGATTTTACCCAGCCTAGCTGAGTGCTCTCAGACAGGTGGCTTCACCTTGCCGTGCCTCAGTTTTCCTCACGTGTCAAATGGGGCCTTGTAAAGGATGAAAGACTATAACGTGCATTTACCAAGCGGTTAGCCCACAAAAGCTGTTAAGTCAATGTTAGTTGTATACTTTGCTGCCATAAGGTCATATATTTCAGGTCCTACGTTTGGGCTTATAATGATGAAATTGAAATGTAGTAAAATGCGACCATGTTAAAGCAGGCAGATTGCCTGGTGAGCCAGCTCTGTATTATGATATTTGATGCCTTCTGAGACTGTCCCTGGCTCATCCACAAATATTTCCCTGATGTTTTCATCAGGAAGTTTTTACATGTTTGTTTAAATCCTTTCTTCCTCACTTGCAACCTAAATGTGAATGAATGCGTTTGGGAAAACTTCACGTTGGGGCTCTTTTAGATTTCAGTATTTAAATCTGCCCTTGGACGTTAAGGGGCACTGCTGCTGCCCTGGGGGGGGGGGTCGCTGCTGGGCAGGCTGAGGGGTACCCAGGGGAGGCGTAAGTATGCAGACAGAACACAAGCCTCTCCCTTTACTCTTAGTTTTGAGCAGTGTTAGGAGCTCAGTATTTCCCTTTTTTTTCTTTTTCTTTTTCCCCTTTGCCCTGGCGTGCAGCAGCCTGATGTGGGATCTCAGTTCCCAGACCAGGGATTGAACCTGGGCTGCAGCAGTGAAAGTGCTGGGTTCTAGCCACTGGACCACCAGGAAACTCCCAGGAGCTCAATATTCTTGAGTGCTGGCTGCTCTGTGTGACCACTTACATGCCAGCTTGGCCATAAGGAAGGTTTTATGAACAGGCACTTTTGTTATTGAATTGGATGAAAAGCAGGTTGGGCCTCGTACAACAGCCTCATAGTTGCTGAGGGGCTGTCACCAAGGCAGTTAGGGTTAGATATATAATCCTAGAGGAACGAGCCAATAAAGATGGTTAAGCTCATTTCCTTATCTTACAGGTCAGAAAATTAAGACCCAGGGAAAGACAGGAGATTACTCAAGGTCACAGCCTATTCACTCAGAAACATTGTGTGAGCAGCCCAGGTGATAATTGGCTCTGTGGCTTAATTTTTGCAATTTTCTATGCAAAGTTGCTCTATTGCCAATGGGAAAGTTTCTCCTGGGATCTTGGAAGCAAAGAAGGTCAGATGGCTACAATCTGAAGGAAAACTTAAGCCAGGAGTTCAACCACTCATACAGGGGGTAAGTGGGTTCAGCATGGGCCCTGGGCAGGTGGAGGTGGCATAGCTGTTCCGAGTGACCGGCTCCCACTAAAAGCCAGCGGATCCTGACGTGAGAGAATTCAGGCACAGAGTTACCCACATTATAATATTTCCATATTTCACTGTTGCTCTGATTTTTCTAGAGCAGCTGGGTCTCTAGAATGTAAAACCCTCAGTTTTCTAGTCTTGGCAACTTAGTGGGCCAAACAATTCATATCAACAAGAACCCTGCCAATCTGCCATGTCGGGCTTACATATGCGGCGGGCTGGCAAGCAGCACGTCTCTTGGGTGGGTTTTAGGAGGTGGGTAGCTGTAACTGAGGCCTCAAGCTGTTTCTGCGGAGTGCTCAACAAAGAGAAGATGGATGATTCCATACTCTCTTTACATCATTGTCTTAAGTCATCAAGGATGACATTTTGCCCGTTGATTCTGAAAGCAGAACTTTCAATCATTCTGGAGAACTCAGAGTCTCATAGTGACTATGTTGCAGAAACTGCAGAAACCGTGGCAGTGGAAGGAGACAAACAGCACTCGGAGATGCAGAATAGCAAGGTTTATTCAGCACTGGTGAGGGCTCAGAGGAGTCACCTCCAAAGTCTGAGCACCAGGTCTTTGTCCTCAGCAACTTTTATACAATACAGGGTCTTGTAACCACCCCCAGACCTCCCCCTTTCCCAAGCAGTGTTTCTTCTAAGAAGCTGAGCAAGCAAGGTTACAGAAGCAAAACTGATAAGTAACGCTGGGAACACGATTAGTAGGGCTGCTGGCTTGGACATAGGGCCTATAGTTGCTACATAATTACAAGAAGCGTGGTATAGTGATGAGCAAAGCTGAAAAGGCAGGCAGCTACTTTTTCAGCCGGGGTGGGGGCGGGTGTGCGGGTGTGCCCCATGGTTAAAACTCTTACTTCAACTACAGTGGCATGCTTCACTGTCTACAACGGCAAAATACTGTGGAAAAACTCAGCCTGCAGTCCTCCTTCATGCAGGTGCCACCCGGTGACCTCAGGCCTTCGTCTCTGGCCTCCGCTGCCACGCTGTCGGGACCCGGAAGGCTGCTACGCACCAGGAGGACAGGTGAACATTCGGGTGGAACACGGGACCCCCTCCCTCCCTCTTGATGATGAACAGTGTCAGGAACTCAGTGTTCTCAACCCCTCTTGGTTCAGAATCCAAACACTGAAGTTCACTTTCTTAGTCTTTATGCCTGAAGGAACCAGGTACCTGGTCTCAGGCCAATCTGTGCCAGTGAGAAAGGGTACAGCAGAGAACTTGTCTTTTTCAGATTGAGGGATAGTGAACATACAGGCCAAGTGTACTGTCCAGTTTTGATACACACAGATCAAAAAACATTTACATCATCCCTGGATGACACTTTCCCCATCAGCTCCCCACTCCATTTTTCGTATACTATGAGTTCATATAAATGGAACCATATAGCATATACTTTTTTTCTTTTGTATTTTTAGGACCGCACCTGCATCATATGGAGGTTCCCAGGCGAGGGGTCTAACAGGAGCTGTAGCCGCCGGCCTTCACCACAGCCACAGCAACATCATATCTGAGCCGCATCTGCGACCTACACCACAGCTCATGGCAATGCTGGATCCTTAACCCACTGATCGAGGCCAAGGATCGAGCCCGAGTTCTCATGGATGCTAGTCAGATTTGTTTCCACTGAGCCACGATGGGAACTCCTAGCGTATACTTTTGAATGTCTGGCTTCTTTCACTCGGCATATTTTTGAGGTTCAGTTTACATGTATAAGTAGCTTATTCTTTGTAATTGCTAATGTAATTCGACCATATAAACACATCACGGTTTATTCATCTAGATTTGGACATTTAGATTTTTTTAATCTGGTGTTATTGTGAATAGAGCTGCTATGAACGCTCTTGTGAAAAGCTTCTTCTGTGACTACATAGTTTCATTTACTTTGGATAAATACATGGGAGTAGATTTGCATAGTTATAGCAAGATAGACAACATTTCAAGAAACTGCTAAATAGTTTTTTAGGTGGCTGTACTATTTTATACACTTGCCAGCAATACATGAGGGTCTGATTGCTACACACACACTCAAACCACTGTTTCATCTGGGTTATTTTAGTGGACTTGTAGTAGTGTTTCACTGGGTTTTTTAGAACATGCAGTTTGGTTTCACGGCCAAATGGAGCAGAAGGCACAGAGATTTCCTGTATCCCCAGATACACATAGCGTCACTCAGCATTGACATCCTGCCTCAGAGAAGTGTGTTTGTTCCAGCCATGAGGCTGCGTTATCACCCAAAGTCCATAGCTTACATTAAGGCTCACTCTTGGTGTTGTACAATCTGTGGGCTTGGACAAACGCATAATGTCCCATGTTCACTATCATAATCTCACACAGAATAGGTTCACTGCCCCAGATCTTCTCTGCTCTGCCTATTTATCCCTCCTTTCCCATGAATTTCTTGCAGATGCTAATTCTTTATCGTCTGCCTTTTGCATCATATCCTCTAATTGGAATCATACAGTATGCAGCTTTTTTATTTTTTATTGCATTTATTTATTTGTTTATTCATTTATTTATTCATTTATTTTATTTTTTTGGCCTTTTTGTCTTTCTAGGGCCACACATGCGACATATGGAGGTTTCCAGGCTAGGAGTCCAATTGGAGCAGTAGCCGCCGGCCTATGCCACAGCCACAGCAATGCGGGATCCGAGCCGCGTCTGCAACCTACACCACAGCTCACAGCAACGCCGGATTCTTAACCCACTGAGCGAGGCCAGGGATGGAACCCGCAACCTCATGGTTCCTAGTCGGGTTCGTTTCTGCTGCGCTGCAGTGGGAACTCCGGTGCTTTTTTATTTTTTACTTTATTTTATTTTATTTTTTTGGTCTTTTTGTATTTTTAGGGCTGCACCTGCGGCATATGGAGTTTCCCAGACTAGGGGTCCAATCGGAGCTGTAGCCACTGGCCTAGGCCACAGTCACAGCAATGCGGGATCTGAGCCGCATCTGCAACCTACACCACAGCTCATGGCAATGCCAGATCCTTAACCCACTGGGTGAGGCCAGGGATCGAACCCGCAACCTCATGGATGCTAGTCGGGTTTGCTAACCACTGAGCCATGATGGGAACTCCATTATGCAGCTTTTTTTTTTAGATTGGCTTCTTTCACTTAGTAATATGCATTTGAGTTTTCTCTATGGCTTTGCATGGGTTGATAACTCATTTCTCTTTAGTGCTTTGTTATATTCCATAGTCTGGATGTACCAGTATTTATTTATCCATTTACTCACTGAATGACATCTTGGTTTCTTCCAAATTTAGGCAATTATAAATGAAACTGTTATAAACATTCACATGCAGATTTTTGCCTGTATATAAGTTTTCAACTTATATCCACTCAGCTAGGAATTACACTTATTTCAACTCAGCTGGGTTGAGCATGATTTCTGGATCATATGCTTAAGAGTATGTTTAGTTTTGGAAGAAGCCACCAAACTGTCATCAAAAATGGCTCTACCAATTTGCGTTCCCATCAGCAATGAACGACTGTTGCTTTACACTGTCACTAGCATTTTAGTCATTTCTAACAGGGTGTGGGGTATTTCATTGTTGTTTTAATTTGTAATTTTCAGAGAACATATGATATGGTATATCTTTTCATATCCTTATTTGCCATTTATTTATCTTCTTTGGTGAACTATCCAGGTCTTTTAGTAATGGGGTGGTTTTCTTATTGTTGAACTTTGAGTACTTTGTGATCGCAAAGGCATATTTCCACAGGAAATAAAATCATTGAAGAGATACCTGAAAGATATAAAGATACAAAAATCTCGAAGAGATATCTGGAAAAAAAAAAGGAGTACTTTGTGTATTTTGGATAAGACTTTTTGTTTGTTTGTTTGTTTAGGGTCACATCTGCGGTGTATAGAGGTTCCCAGGCTAGAGGTCAGGCTAGTGGGTACAGCAGATCAGAGCTGTAGCCACTGGTCTACACTGCAGCCACAGCAACTCCAGATCTGAGCTGCCTCTCTGCTGCCGCCACAGCTTTGCAGCAATACTGGATCTTTAATCCACTGAGCGAGGCCAAGGATGGAACCCGAATCCTCGTGGATACTAGTCAGGCTCTTAATCCTCTGCGCCACAACAGGAACTCTTGGATAAGTCTTTTACTAGGTATTTTCTGGTAAAATATTTTCTCCCAGACTGTAGCTTGCTTTCTTATTCACTTGACAATATCTTTTGCAGAGCAGAAGTTTTTCATTTTAATGAAATACAGCTTATCAATTATTTCTTTCATAGATTGTGCCTTTGGTATTGTATATAAAAGTCATTGTCATATCCAAAGTCATCTGGGTTTTCTCCTATGTTGTCTTCTAGTAGTTGTATAGTTTCTTGTTTTATATGTAAGTTTATGATTCATTTTTTTTGAATGGTGTAATTCTTTTTCTAAATTCAGTTTTTCACCAGTGAATGTCCAGTTGTTCCAGCACCATTTGTTGAAAAACTATTTTTATGCCATTGTTTTGCTTTTACCCCTTTGTCAAAGATCGGTTGACTATATTATGTGGGTCTGTTTTTAGGCTCTTTATTTCGTTCCATTGATCTGTTGCTCTGTGGTTTTACCAATGCCACACTATTTCGATTACTGTCTCTTCATAAGTCTTGAAGTTTCGTAATGTCAGTCCTTCCACTTTGTTTTTGTCATTCAGCATTGTGTTGGCTCTTCTGGGTCTTTGCCTCTCCATGTAAACTTTAAAATAACTTGATATCCGTAAAATAACTTGCTGGTATTTTGATTAAAATATCATTAAATTCATAGATCAAATTGGAAAAAAACAATATTCTGGCAGCATTGAGTATTCCTATCCACAAACATGGGACATCTCCGCATTTATTTAATTCTTCTTTGATTTTTTTTTTTTTTTCATCAGAGTCTTGGACTTTTCCTCACGTAGATCTTGTATATGTTTTGCTAGATTTATACCTAAGTATTTCTTTGGCGGGCACTAATATAAATGTTATTATGTTTTTAGCTTCAAATTCCACTTCTTCTTTAATATATATAGAAAAGCAAGTTATCGTTTATGACTTATACCCTGCAGCCTTTCCATAAGTTCTTATTAGCTCTAGGAGATTTTTGTTGTTGATCTTTCAGATTTTCTCACAGAAACTCATGTTATCTGTAAACAAAGACAGTTTTATTTGTTCCTTAATTACTTATATAACTTTTAATTTTTTCCTGTCTTATTTCATTAGCTAAGACTTGCAGTGTAATGTTGAAAAGGAACACGTGAGGGGACATTCTTGTCTTATTCCGGATTTAGTGGGAAAGCTTCTAGTTTCTCAGAGTTAAGTATAATAGCTGTAAATTTTTGTAGATGTTCTTTAACAGATTGAGAAAGTTCTTTCCTACTTCTAGTTTGCTGAGAGTTTCTTTCTTTTTTTTAAATCATAGATGTTGGATTTTGCCCAGTGCTTTCTCTCCGTCTATTAATATGATCATTTGATTATTGTTATTTAGCCTACAAGTGTGATGGATTATATTGCTTTTCAAATATTTAGCCATCCTTTCACACTTGGGATAAATCCCACTTGGTTGGGTGTATAGAACTTTTTATACATTGCTGGCTTTGACTTACTAATATTTTAAGGAGAATTTTTACATCTGTGTTTATGAGACATATTTGTTGTAGTTTTCTTTTGATGTTTTTGTCTGGTTTTGGTATTAAGGTAATGTTGTCTTCACGGTATGATTTAGAAAGTATTCTTTCTGCTTCTAACTCTTTAGATATTTGGTAGAATTCACCAGTGAACTCATCTAGGCCTAGTACTTTCCCTTTTGGGAAGCTTGTTAATTATTAGTTCAATTTCTTTAATAGATGTAGGCTTGTCTAAATTGTCTCATTCTCCTTATATGAATATTGGAAGGTTGTTTCTTTCAAGGAATTGATCCATTTCATCTAAATTAAATTTGTGGGCATAAGTTGTTTATAATATTCCTTATTATCCATTTAATGTCCACTGTTTCTGTAGTAATATCTCTTCTTTCATTTGTGTCTTGTTTTTTTCTTATTTAGGCTGATTAGTAGCTAATCGATTTTATTGATCTTTTAAAGTACTAGCTTTTAATTTTGTTGATTTTCTCTATCAGTTTCCTATTTTCAACTTCATTGATTTCTGCTCTAATTTTGTTTTTTCTTCTGCTTGCTTCAGATTTAACTTGTCCTCCTTTTTCTACTTTCCTAAGATAAATGCTTGGATTATTCTTCTTTTCTAAGATATGTATTAAGTGCTGGAAATTTTGCTCTAGCACTGCGATCATTGCATCCCCCAATTTGATAAATTGTATTTTCATTTTTATTTAGTTCAAAGTATTTTAAAATTTATCTTGAGATTTCTTCTTGGCCATATATTTTTAGAAGTGTGCTGTTTAGTTTAATATATTTTTGGATTTTCCAGCTATATTTTGTTATTTATTTCTAGTTTAATTCCATTGTGGTCTGAAAGAAGACATTGTATGGTTTCTGTTCTTTTAACTGTTCTTTTTTTTTTTTTGTCTTTTTGCCTTATCTAGAGCTGCACCCGCGGCTTATGGAGGTTCCCAAGCTAGGGGTCTAACAGGAACTGTAGCTGCCGGCCTTCACCACAGCCACAGCAACGCGGGATCCGAGCCGCGTCTGCAATCTACACCACAGCTCATGGCCACGCTGGATCCTTAACCCACTGAGCAAGGCCAGGGATCGAACCCACAACCTCATTGTTCCTAGTCAGATTCGTTAACCACTGAGCCACGACGGGAACTCCTCTTTTAACTGTTCTTACGTTTAACATAAAACATAAGATGTTTTATGCCCAAAATATGGACTCTTTTGGTGAATATTCCATGTGAGCATGAGAATAAAGTGCATGCTATATTGTTGTGTAAAGTTGTCTATAGATGTAAATTACATCCAGGTGGTTAATGGTGCTGTTAAATTTGACTATGTCCTTACTAGGTTTTATGCCTGTTTGTCCATTTCTGATAGAGGGATGCTGGAATCTCCAAGAATAATAGTGGACTCATCTGTTTCTCCTTGTGGTTCTATCAGTTTATGCCTCATGTATTTTGACACTCTACTTTCAGAAACATACACATTAAGGATTGTTAATTCTTCTTGGCAAACTGACCTCTTTATCAGTCTGCAGTGCCTCTCATTATCCCTGATAACTTGCCTTGATCTGAAGTGTGCTCTGTCTAAATTGATGTAACTACTCTCAAGTTCTTTTAAGTAATGTTAGCATGGTGTTTCTTTATTTATTCCTTTACTTTGTTTTTTGTTTTAATCAATTTTATTTTATTGATTGACATATATTTTGACACATTTTATCAAAGAAGGGTTATATCCTCTTAGCAAAGAATCTCTCTAATCAATTTTAACGCATCAGTTAATGAAATTTAATTTGATTTTAAATAATCACTAGATAATACAATGCATTTGTCAATAAAGGAGTATATTTTTGGTTTGTAATCTTTCTACTAAATTTTCTAGAGGAATCATTGGAGAAAGTTTTTTTTTGTTTGTTTGTTTTTTAGCGCCACATCAGTGCATATATATGTTCCCAGGCTAGGGCCCAGGAGCTGGCCTACACCAGAGCAACACAGGATCCAAGCTGCGTCTGTGAACTACACCACAGCTCATGGCAATGCCGGATCCTTAATGCACTGAGCTAGGTCAGGGATCGAACCCACAACCTCATGGTTCCTAGTCGGATTCGTTTCCACTGCACCATGACTGGAACTCCTGGAAAAACGTTTTAAAGAATCACTTTAATGAGGAATAATCGACATACAAAAAGCTGTACATAACGTATACAACTTAATGAGTTTGGAGATAAGTATATATTCAAGAAATTGTCATCTAAATCTATGCCATAAACCTATCCATCTCACCCAAAAATTTTCTCTTGCTCTTTTTCTGTTTATTTATTTATTTTTGGCTGCACTTGAGGCATATGGAAGTACCTGAGCCAGGGATCAAATCTGAGCAGCAGTTATGACCTATGCCACAGCTGGGCAGTGCCGTATCCTTAGCCTACTGTGCCACAGCTGGAACTCTTCTTGCCCCTTTTATTTACTCATTTGTTTTTGTGAGAGGGACACAGCAAATATTTAAGTTTATGATACAGTACTGTTAACTATATGCGCTATGTCTATTCTATGTGTGTCTTTATATTTAGAGTGGGTTTCTTATAGAGAACGTATAGTTAAGATCTGTTTTTGGACCCACTCTGATAATCTCTGTCTTTTGACTGGTGTATTTAGACTCTAAACATTTAAATTGTTTAAAGTTGGATTCCATCCAATTATCCAATTGATACAATTGAATAAATATCTACCATATTTGTTACTGTTTTCTATTTATTGCTCTTGTTCTTTGCTCCTCTTTTTGTCTTCTGCTCTGCCTTTTGTGGTTTTAGTTGGGAATTTTATATGATTCCATTCTCTCCTTTCTTAGCATATCAATCAAACTTTTTCAAAACTCTTTTAGCGTTTCTCCTAGATTTCGTAACTAATCATTTACATTTACAACTAATCCAAGTCCCCTTTCAAATGGCATTATGCCAGTTCACAGGAAATGCAGTATCCTATAATAACAAAATATTTTGAATTCCTTCTTCTTCGTGTTCCTTATAGCATTGCTGTCATTCATGTCACTTATATGTAGACATACAGGAGCATATAGATGGGAACATAGGCAGATAGATAGGCATATATAATTGAATGTATTGTTGCCATCATTATTTTGAACAAACTGTTTTATGTTAGATATGTTAAGAATAAGAAAAATGAATGTTTTTATTTTACTTACACTTAGTCCTTTCTGATTTTCCTTTATGTAGTTCTGAGTTTCTGACATAACTTTTTTTTTTCTTTTCTAGTAAGAACCTCATCTCAGCTTTTTTTCTTTTTTTGGTCTTTTATTAGGGCTGCACTTTCAGCATATGGACGTTCCCAGGCTAGGGGATGAATCAGATCTACCAGCCTACACCACAGCCACAGCAGTGAAGGATCTGAGCTGCACCTGCAACCTACACGGCAACACCGGGTCCCTAACCCACTGGGCAATACCAGGGACCTAACCCACATTCTCATGGGTATAGCTGGATTCGTTACCACTGACCCCAAACAGGAACTCCTGTTCTAACCTTTCTAACAAGTTAGGTAGGTCTACTGCTAACAAATTCCTTCAGTTTTTGTTTGAGAAAGTCCTTATTTCTTCACTTTTGAAAGATAATTTCACAGGATGCAAAATTTTACTTTGGTGGGATTTTTCTCTCAACACTTTACTTTACCCTCTCCTTACTTATGTATGTGTTTTCTGAAAAGATGTCAAATATAATCCTTATCTTTCTTCCTCTAAAGATAACGTGTTTTCCCCCTCTGGTTGCTTTCAACATTTTTTTTTATCTCTAATTTTCTACAGTTTAAATATGATGTGCCTAGTTGCCCTTTGTTGTATTTTTATTTGTTTGTTTTGGCATTTATCCTCTGTGGTGTTCTTTGAGCTTCCTGGATCTGTGGTTTGCTGTCCAATATTAATTTGGAGGAATTCCCAGTCAATACTGCTTCAAACATTTCTTCTGTTCACTTCTCTTTTTCTTCTCTTTCAGGTATTCTAAGCACATATGCTACACCTTTTGTAGTTGTCCCATGGCTTTTGTATATTCTGCTCTGTGAGTGTGTGTGTGTGTTTCTAGTCTTTTATTCTCTTTGCTTTTTTCATTTTGGAAGTTCCTATTCACACATTCTTACCCTCAGAATTTTTTTTCTCAGACACGTCCAGGCTACTTATGTATACATCAAAGACATCCTTCATTTCTGGTACAGGGTTTTAATCTCTTCTCTGGCATTTCCCTTTGATTCCTTTTTGGGGATTTCCATCTCTTTGCTTACATTGTCCATCTGTTCTTGCATGCAGTCTACTTTATCCATTAGAGCATTTAGCATATTAAACACAGTTGTTTTAAATTCCTGATCTGGTAATTCCAACATCCCTGCTGCATCTCAGTCTAGTTCTGAGGCTTACTCTGCCTCTTCAAACTGTGTTTTGCCTTGTAGTATGCCCTATACTTTCTTTTTTTTTTTTTAACAGCCACTATATGCTGTAATCAGGGCTTTAGAGTGTTAAGGTATAGGGGAGGGAAAGCGTTCTATAGTCCTGTCAACATTTTAGTGAGCCTGTGCCTCTCGACTGACTTTCACACATGCCTCTCAGTGCCCTCCTTCAGGTAGGACAGGACAGTCACAGTGAGCTGGAGCTGGGTATTTCCCTTCTCCTTCATAAAAGGCCACAGCAGGTACAGGTTGTTATTTTCCTTCCTTCACATGAAAGGCTGGAGGTGACTGGGGTTGGACATTTCCCTTCCCTCAGGTTGGATTGGCTCTAAAAAAAAAAACCTCAATATTTCAGGCTTTGGGGAGTTCCCATCGTGGCTCAGTGGTAGTGAACCCGACTAGTATCCATGAGGATACTGGTTCAATCCCTTGCCTTGCTCAGTGGGTTAAGGATGTGGCGTTGCTGTGAGCTGCGGTGTAGATCACAGATGTGGCTCGGATCCCATGTTGCTGTGGCTGTGGCTGGCAGTTGCAGCTCCAATTTGATCCCTGGCCTAGGAACTTATATATGACACGGATGCAGCCCTAAAAAGACCAAAAAAAAAAAATAATTTCGCCCTTGGTATCCTATTTTCTCTTGAGGTCAGGCCTTGTTAAGAAGAACCTAAAGCTCTGTCATATTTCAGGATGATTCCTTTTCTCTCCCCTATCAGAAGCACATGGGATTTTTCATCAGTATTGAATGTGAGACCCTGGTCTAGCTCCTGGACATAAAACTTAGGAAAGTGTGGGTGCCTCCTTAAGACTAGGCCTCTCTGGAGTTTTAACTCAGACTTGTTCATTCTATGCCTCCGGCAATTTGTCAACTATATTTTAGCTTTTCCTGCCCTGGCCCTGTTGCTCTTGGAGATTTCTGCTTATGGATATATGTGCCAGTCTTTTGTGATTATCTGTATTTTCCTGTCTGTTTCTTTAATTAGGGGGACAGTGTTTTGCCCTGTTATCTCACTTTTTTAGTGGGTCTAAGAATTGTTGATCTTTCGGTTTGTTGAACTCTTACTTGTTGGACTAGAGTGATGGCTTCCACCTTTCTTTAATGCCAGATCAGAAACTGCAAAGCAGAACATGCGTTTAAAAATTATTTTAAGCAACTTTATAATACTTTAATTCTAAGAATGATGGTTCTACAAATATTCCATCTGGGTAAGACTATAATAACTTTTTTGCTTAAATAATAGTAGTTTCATGAATTAAAATGAGAGATTTTAAAAATCTATTTTGAAAAAGACAAAACATCTTGAATTTTTTCTAACATCCCTAGATATTCAACGGCTGATCATTTAAAGACCAAAATTCAACCCTGTTATTTTCAGGATGACAGGGTAGTGGGGTGAAATCTAGCACACAGGAGAAGAAAATGACCAAAATCCCTTAGAGGATGTTTTTCTTGTTGTCACTGAAGGACATGGACGGTTAGAAAAATCCCTTGGCAAAAGGTATTCTTGAGGTACGGCTCCATGAATGTTTGCTGGAAGCACAAAAAACACAGATACCCTTGTCTTGTGATTCCCCAGCAAAAGAAATATTGAATTGTAAGAGAAGTTAGGTGAATAAATTCTGGGAGCAAAGGCTATAATATAAAGAGAAAATATCTCTTTAAAGATAAATGATATCCTGTGATGAAGAACCATGTGGAAAAGACTCTCTGTCACATGATCCACTTGAAAAACGACTAATTATATGATGGGTTTGATTTATGTTCTAGTGGCTTTTGCTTCTTTTTTTTTGAAGTGGTTTTCCTTCTTGAATATCAGCAATTCATCCAGTTTTCCTGTTTACTCTTCTATTTTAGGTTCTTTTTCTACAGAATCTATTTTACTCTGAAGCACAGAGTTGGGCTTATTTAGTTTTTCATAGATTGCCTCTCTCTTTTCTGTTTAGTATGCTCTTTATGATGGCTGGCATCTTTTGATAATGACTCTAGGTTATCATATCTCTTTCAGTTAGTTTGATAAGTGAGAAGCAAGTTATTTATCCTTCTAGATAACTCTTAGTTTTTGTTTGTTTGTTGGTTTGTTTTAAACAGAGTATAAAGCTCTCCAAAACCAGATAACTAGGACAACAATTTCTTGTCATGCCTTCATCACTGTTTTCAGGGAATTCAACCTGGAAGAGTTGCTGTAGGACAAGCCCGCACCAAACACTGAGCCAGTCATAGTCCTTTTAGAATTCCAGCATCCACCACATAAAGGATTTTCGGCATTGCCCTGCTAAACTTCACTGTACCACAGACAATACCCCACGTATTTCTCACAAATCAAACCTGCTCTCATTTACTTTTACTGGCCTCGTCATTCTTTCGTGTAGGTCAGAGTTTTCGCCTGGTATCATTTCCTTTAAGCCTGAAGACTTCCTTTCACATTTTTATAGTTCGTGTTTAGTGAAAATATCTCTTCTGTGTTTATTTTGAAGGACATTTTTAATGGATATAGAGATCTTGGTTGAAAGTTTGGTGTTCCCCCCCTTCAGAATTTAAAGATGTCTTCTGATTTTCATTATTTCTGGTAAGCCATAATTTTTATCATTTCCTCCCTATTGGTAATATGCCTATTTTCATTGAATAATTTATATTTGATAGTCAGGAGTTTTAAAATGATGAGCCTGGGGTGTAATTCTCTTTGTCTTTAACTTTCTTGGGTTTCATTGAATTTCTTGGGTCTATTGGTTGAGGTATTTCACCATATTTGAGTAAAACTGCCATTATTTCTTCAAATATCTTTTATTTCCCATTCTATCTCTTATTTTCTTCTGGAACTCCACTTCTAGGTATTTTATATCATTTGATATTTTTTACTGGTTATAGATGTTCTGTTTAGCTTTTTTCCCTTTGACTTTTTTTTCTATACCTCTGTTTGGATTATTTTCATTGATCTGCTGTAGGCTCAACAATCCTGTCTCCTGCTGTATCTAATGTGCTTTTAAATCTATTGAGTAAATTTATTTAACTCTTAAGCCAGCATTATTGGGCTGTAATTTACATAAAGTAAAATGCATCAATTTTAAGAGTCTTGTTTGGTGAGTTCTGTATAACCACTACTCAAGTCTAGAGAGAATATTATCATCATTCCCAAGCCCCCTTGGTCCTTTGTGAGGTCAACCTTCTGGCCAACACAACTATTCACTTGATTAATCTAAGTTTTGAAATCAAGTAGTAAAGGCCTTTCAACTTTTTTTTTTACCCCAAAATAGTTTTTGACATTCTTAGTCTTTTGCATTTCCATATAAATTTTAAAGTGAGCTCTTTAATTTCTATTGAAAAATTTCAAGTGATTTTCTTTCAGATTATATTGTATCTATGTCTTCTCAGGCAAGAACTGACACCTTCACCATGTTGACTCTTGCTTTCTATGGACATGGTATATCAGTATATCTCTCTAGTTAGGCCTTCTTTAACTTTACATAATAATATTTTAAGTTAACATGTAAATCTCACACATTTAATACATTTAACCCTAAATATCTCATTATTTTGAATGCCATTGAAAATACTTGTATATTTTTTGTTTGTATCTTTTTAAAGAACAGCTTAATTGAGGTATCATACAATTAACCTTTTTTTTTTTTTTTTTGGATTTTTAGGGCTGCACCCACAGCATATGGAAGTTCCCAGGGTAGGGGTTGAATCAGAACTTCAGCTACTGGCCTATACCACAGTCACAGCAGCTCGGGATCCTAGCTGCATCTGCAACCTATACCGCATCCTTAACCCACTGAGTGAGGTCAGGGATTGAACCAACATCCTCATGATACTAGTCCAGTTCGTTACCACTGAGCCATGACAGGAACTCCCACAATTAACTTATTTTAAGTGTACAAGACAATGTTTTTAGGTATATTCATAGAATTGTAAAACTATCACCATAATCAGTTTTTAGAACATTTTCATCAGCTTCCAGAGAAACTTTGTATCTGTGAGCAGTCACTCTCCATTCTCCCCTTCCCCTTTTCCACTATCCCTAGAAATTCTATTCTGGGAATTGTATACATGGGATCATACAACACGTGGTCTTTTGTAAGTGTTTTCTTTCATGTAGCAAAATGTTATCAAGATTTATCCAGGTTCTAACATGTACTAGTACTTCATCTCTTTTTATTGCTCAATTATATTCTATTGCATAGATATATTTTATTTTGTTTATATATTCATGGATTGATAGACATTTAGATTGTATCTACAAATAATGCTGCTATGAACACTTGTGTTTATGGTTTTGTGTGGACATGTGTTTTTATTTCTATTTAGTATACACCTAGAGGTGGAATTCCTGGGTCATATGTTTATGATTTTTAAGGAACTGCTAGATTGGCTTCCATTTACATTGACACCTTCAGAGTATGAGGGTTTCAAAATTTTAATATCCTCATCAACATTTGTCCTTCTGTGACTTTTTGATTATAGCCTAATGAGTTTGGAGTGGTATCTTATTGTGCTGAATTTCCCACTTCTTATTGATTTGCATTTCCCTGATGGCATTCTTTCATGTGCTTATTGACCTTGTTATATCTTTGGAGAAATGTGTATTCAGATCTTTTCCTCTATTTTAAATTGAGTTACCTATCCTTCTATAACTGAGTTTTAAGAGTTATTTATATATTCTAGATATGTCACTTATAGATTTAGTGACTTATATCTAGATATAAGTACTTATGATTTGTAAGCTCTTTCTCCCATTCTGTGCACTTTTTTCGGCTTTCTTGATAGGGACTTTTGAGGCATGAGAGTTTTTCATTTTAACGAAGTTCAATTTATTTGTTTTTGCTTTTGTTGCTTGTGCTTTCGGTGTCATTTATAATAAGGTATTGCTTAATTCAAGGTCATGAAGATTTATGCCTGTATTCTCTTCTAAGGGTTTTATAGTTTTAACTCTTACATTTAGGTCTTTGATCCATCTTGACTTAATGTCTGTATATTAACAGTACATATTAACAGGTCAGTGGTAGGGAATCCAAGTTCTGTTTTATATCTAGATAACCAGTTATCCAAGCACCATTTGTTTAAAAGGCTCTTCTCTCACCATTAAATAATCCTTGACCTTTGTAAAAAATCAATTGACAGTAAGTATGAGGTGTTGTTGCTTTTCAAATTTTAATGTGTAGGTATTTGCATCTAGTATATACATACATACAATTTTTTAAAATGTAGATTATGTATCTTTTAACCTTGTAAAACTTACGTATTAATTTTACTCACTTTTTGTGTGTATGCAGATTTCTTATAATTTTCTACTTAGATGATCCTTTCATCTTCCAATAAGGATAGTTTAACCTCTTCCTTTCCAAATCAGATTTCTTTTAGTTCTAAAAGTTTTTAAATTTAATTTCCTTTTCTTGCCTTATTCTGTTGGCTAGGATTTCCTATATAATATTGACTAAAAGTTTTGAACAAAAATATCCTTGCTATTTTCCCAGACTGAGGAAGTTTCCTTCTATTTATATTTAGCTGAGATTTATTTTTTGTCATAAATGCTTGTGGAATTTTGTTAGTGATTTTCTCTGCATTTTTTAGTAATTATATGTTTTTCCTTTTTCAATGTTACAGCTAATAACATTGACTGACTTTTTGATGTTAAACCCACCTTGAATTTCTGAATTAAATCCCAATTGGCTATTTTTATTATATTTTTATATATTATTAGATTTAAATTCTAAAGTTGTGTCAGTGATGTTTGCATCTATGTTCATGAAAGATGTTCACATGTAGGATTTTTTTTTTCTTAAAATATTCCTTTCTAATTTGGTATCGGGAAAATGTTGGCCTCATTTAATGAGTTGGGAAGTTCTTCCATCTCTTCTACTTTTTGAAAGAGTTTTATAGAATTGATATTAATTTATTCCTAAATATCAGAATTCACCAGTGAAGTAGTGAAGCTATCAGGGATTGCAGTTTTCTTTGTGGAAATAATTTAAATATTTGTTTAATTTATTTATTTAAAATATCTATTCTATTATTTTGCACCTCCAATCCCTCCCTCTCCCCCACGGGAACCACTAGTTTGTTCTCCTTTTTTGTGAGTCTGTTTCTTTTCTTTCTTTCTTTTTTATTTTATTCATTAGATTGTTGTATTTTTTAGGTCCCACGTATAAATGATATCATACAGTATTTATCTTTCTCTATCTGACTTATTTCATTAAGCATAGTACCCTCCAAGTCCATCCATGTCGTTGCAAATGGCAAAATTTCATTCTTTTTGATAGTATTCCTGTGTGTGTATGCGTGTGTGTATCTTCTTTATCCATTCCTCTGTTGATGGACATTTAGTCTGCTTCTACATCTTTGCAATTGTAAATAATACTGCTGTAAACATTGGGGTACATTTATCTTTTTGAGTTAGTGTTTTTTTTTTTTTTTCCAGTATATATGCCTAGGAATGGATTGCTGGGTCATAAGGTAGTTCCATTTTTAGTTTTTTTAGTATGGCTGCACCAATTTAGGTTCCCACCAACAGTGTATATACAAGGGTTCTCTTTTCTCCACATCCTCAGCAACATTTGTTATTTTTGGCCTTTTCAAAGTTAGCTGTTCTTTCAGGTGTGAGGTGATATCTCATTGTGGTTTTGATTTGCATTTGCCTGATGATTAGTGATGTTGAGCATCTTTTCGTGTGCCTGTTGCCCATCTGCATTTCTTCTTTGGAAAAATGTCTATTCTGGTCTTCTGCCTATTTTTTAATTTGAGTTTTTAAATTCTGCTCATTTTTTATTGGGTTGTTCATTTTTTGATGTTGAGTTGTATGAGCTGCTTATATATGTTGGATATTAACCCTTTATTGGTCATACCATTTGCAAATGTATTCTCCCATTCAGTAGGTTGTCTTTGTTTTATCGATGGTTACCTTTGCTGTGCAAAAGCTTTTAAGTTTAATTAGGTCTCATTTGTTTATTTTTGCTTTTATTTTCTTTGCAGTAGGAGAAAGATCCAAAAACTATTGCTACAATTTATGTCAAAAAGTGTTCTGCCTATATTATCCTTGAGGACTTTTATCATTTATCTTACAATAAGGTCTTTAATCCACTTTGACTTTATTTTAGTTTATGGTGTTAGAGAATGGTCTAAGTTCACTCTTTTACATGCATGTAGAAATAATTTAAACTGTGGATTTAATTTTATGTTATTGATTTGTTCTTGAATGAGCTTGGGTCATAATAATTTGGCAGTTGTGTCTCTTAGAAGTTTGTCCATTTCATGCATATTAATTAATTGGTGTGACATTTTTCTAGTCTCTTCTCCCTTCTATGAGGAAAAGGTCTAACCTCAGAAACTTTTTAGGTCCAAGTAGCTACTGAGAAGAAGGACGCAGCTTTCTTTTTGTGATCCAAAAAGCAGAACTCTTGAGGAACAGGAAGAAGGCCTTTTTTCCCAATAATAAATATTTTTCTGAGACTTATATGGATTGATGGTAGAAGGGACAGGTATATGTGATGAATCTGTCATCACAGGGAATAATCAAACAGTACTGAGCAGCACTTGCAAGAGTGATGTGTTCCACAATGAATACCATCATTTTATGGGGGAATGGGCCTGGGACAACGAGATAGCCTTTGTAGACATTTCTGACCAGGGGGATATATGACACTAGGAGCAAAACAATGGTGTTTAAGGGAGTCATAGATCATGATGTTGAAGAGGTTGCTTGTATTTTTGAATAACTATTATGCGTTGTGAACCTCAGATTATTTTTATCCTCAGAATAGCCATATAAGCTAGATATTATCCAGGTTTACAGATGAGGAAACTGAAGCTCTCCCAATAAATTGTGCTGCTTATTTTCTCTCCTCCCCGCTTCCGAAGATACATTGGTTCTCTGCTCTGCTTTGTGACCCCAGGTGGCTGCCTGCTGTGAACTGCAGTGGCCAATGAGAGCCACTGCCAGGGAAAAGGGAGGGAGGCTGGATGCTTCCTCCTGCTTCTGCACTCTGTCTCTACCAGTGGCTAGCCCGTGTTCCCAACCCTTGCTGGACCCCAGTAACACTCTTTCCTTTGGTAAGTAATGCTTTCCTGTGGTTACCAGGTCCTGACTGCCTCCACCAAGGAGGTGACAACCCCTTGTTAGCTCTCTTAACTCCACCTGAGTCTCTCATCTCTGTAAACAATCACTGCATCGAAGTCTAATCAGTTGCACCATCTGAGTTGCATGATCTGAGTGACAGCTTCCTAACTGATATAAGCAAAGTGTCCAGAATTAGTTAACTAAATTTAATTGTGGTTGAGCAGTGCTGTCCCTAAGGACTGGTTTGGGTGAGCAAGCAAGTCAAAGACAGGGCTGAGACAGTGTCTCATTTCTCATTCAGCCAGCAGGGAGATGAAGTGTTGGCTTCAGCAGCACCGGGATGTGTCCTGGATCTAGAATGAAGAGGTTTTGGTGTTAGACTAGAGGTCTGGAGATCTGGTTCTTGTCCTAACCCTGCCTGCAGTATAAATTGCCGGGTAACCTTGAGGTCTTCATTTCCTGGGGCCTTCAGCATTCAGATTTTTTTTTAAAAAATTTTAAAACTATAGTTGATTTACAATGTTCTGTTAATTTCTGCTGTACAGCAGAATTATGCACACACACACACACATATATATATATACATTCTTTTTCTCACAAGCATTCAGATTTTAATGATTTTTGTTTTTCCCATTATAGTTGGTTTACTGTGTCCTGTCAATTTTTTACTATACAGCAAAGTGACCCAGTCACACATACATTTATACATTCTTTTTCTCACATTATCCTCCATCATGATCCATCACAAGTGACCAGATATAGTTCCCAGTGCTATACAGAAGGATCTTATTGCTTACGCATGCCAAAGGCAATAGTTTGTATCTGTTAACCCCAGATTCCCAGTCCATCCTACTCCCTCCCCGTTCCCCTTGGCAACCACAAGTCTGTTCTCCATGTCCAGGTGTTTCTTTTCTGTAGGAAGGTTCATTTGTGCCGTATATTAGATTCCAGATATAAGTGATATCATACGGTATTTGTCTTTCTCTTTCTGACTTACTTTACTTAGTGCGAGAATCTCTAGTTCCATCCATGTTGCTACAAATGGCATTATTTGTATATATACCACATCTCAGTCCATTCATTTGTCAATTGACATTTAGGTTGTTTCCACGACTTGGCTATTGTGAATAGTGCTGCAATGAATATGCAGGTGCATGTGTCTTTTTTGAGGAAAGTTTTGTCCGGATATATGCCCACAAGTGGGATTGCAAGCATTCAGATTTTAAGGGCCGCTTTCCCCCTTCTTGAGGTCTCAATGAGTACCTACCTAGTAAGGAAAGAATTTTCAAAAGCACAAAGTAGAACAGGTATATAAGATAGCTTTGTTTTCATGCTTATCAGTAGTGGAGGCTGTAGGCTGTGCAGTTAACTATTTTTCTGTCCATTTCAGTTCTAAGCTTGGAATAGGATAGAAATATTAGGGGGTGTTCCATCTCTTGCTCTTTTAGAGCTGCCCATTTCTTTGCTATGTTGGGCTTGGAGAGGGGGAATCTGCCTTATGTGGCCTCATGTGACCCCCATTTAAGACTTGTTCGTGTCCTGCTGGCCAGAGAGGGAGTTTCTGGCTTTTAAGAAGAGGATGAATTAAATCCGCAGCAGCAATGAACTTACCTTGGCATTTTTCATGACTTTCTGCAGCGTTAAAAACTTTTGCCAATTCTCACATTTAATAGCTTCTGCCTTGGTGAAATTATCGAGGTTCCCAACTGTGATTTCAACGGTTCATAGAGAAAAGGGGGCATTTGTAAATTGCTGGCAGAAATGTATAGCAATCCATGAAAGAGAGAAAAAATAATTGAACAGGAACTAGTAAGTAAAAGTGAAAGAGAGAAAACTGCATGTTTGGATAGCTAGATAGATATATATATCCATGTATGTATATGTGTTTTTTCCTTTGAAGGTTTTGTTCATTTGATATAGTAGGAAAACCTTGTTTACGACGGCACCCCCTCCCCGCCCCAAGCCCATACACGTCTAGAAACTAGCCCCAATATCTCCCTAGGAACTTGTTGAGGCCTCTGTACTTTTGTTTACAAACTGGAGATTAAGTGCTCCCTGGTTTCTGACTGGAGCCAGAAACCTGGAATTTTATCGTACCTTTTTTTTTTTTTAGGGACACACCTGCAACATATGGAAGTTCCCAGGTTAGAGGTCAAACGGGAGCTTCAGCTGCCAGCCTACACCACGACCACAGGAACACTGGAGCCAAGCTACATCTGCTACCTACTCTGCAGCTTGCGGCATCACCAGATCCTTAACCCCCTGAGCAAGGCCAGGGATCGAACCTGCCTCCTCATGGATAGTAGTTGGAGTCTTAACCCACTGAGCCACACCGGGAACTCCTTATCTTCCATTTTAAAGATTGGAAATCATTTTTTGTTAAAAGCACACACTATGCAGGGCCAGACAAAAACATTAGGGTCAACCTATGAAGTTGCCACTTTGTGAGGCTGTATGCTGGCTATTTTCTACCTTCAGGCTAAGCTAATAAATTGGTGGGGGAAGGGCACATTTTGAAAACCGAGCTCTAACACTGTTGATTGAAATGAAACGCACCCTAAAAGTTGTGAGTGAAATTTTACTTGGGCACCTTACTGAGGGCTATAGTCCTAGATACAGACCCTCAGAGAGCTCTGAGGAACTGCTCCCAGGAGAGGTATGTATAGATACACACACACACACACACACACACACACACACACACACCCGGGAAAAACATGTAGTTGGGCATGAAGTGATTACTGCTAATCACAAAAACAGACATCTCAAATTAATGATTTTAGTGCTTTCTGCATGTGAGAAGATGCAAGAATCTGGGTCACTGAAAATTTCCCTTCGATATATCTTAACTATCCCAGGGCCAGTATATCCAGAGCACAGAATGCTTCCTGTTTTTCTGCATCCTGCATTTCCCTCAGGGCACAGTGTTGGTGGATGTCTGCAGTGGCTAATGGCTTGATCCTTGTAGAGCTGGATGGCAGGCAACCTTTTTTTCTGTATAACACACATGGTATCATGGGTCTAGTGAAACTGAGTCCCCTCGAAAACTGAGTTCCCTTACCTAGTTTATCGTTAATCTCTCTACTCGAAACTTTTTTCTCTTTCTTGTCCCCTTGACTTCAATTCTGTGCTAATGAACACTAATCAACCAGAATCAGATGACTGAGATTGCTATTCTAGATATCGTTATTAATGTACAAACTCAGATTTTTTTTCCCTCCATGGCAAGATGAACTAACAGAGCCCTGACCTGGCCAGAGAATCAGAAACCAGAGACATCCTGACTCCCGATGTCACAAGACGATGATTAACCCCAGCCAATTTGTTCTTCCCCTTTAAAAAAGCCTGAACTCAAAGAGCAAGTTGGGAGTTCCCATCGTGTCTCAGTGGGTTAAGAACCCAACATAGTGTCTGTGAGGATGCGGGTTCGATCCCTGGCCTCACTCAGTGGGTGAAGGATCCAGTATTGTCGCGAGCTTAGGTAGCAGATGCATCTTGGATCTGGTGTTGCTGTGGCGTAGACCGGCGGCTGCAGCTCCGAGCCCGGGGTCTTTTATGTGCTGCAGGTGTGGCAGTAAAAAGAAAAAAGAAAGAAAAAGACCAAGCTGGAGTGGATCCGAGGCCTGACTCCCATTCCCTTGCTTGAGCTTCCCTGAGGGTCAAAGGGGAGAGAGGGTTGGGGGTTAGGGATGGAGATGGGTGCCGCCTTGCATACGCCCTGGGATGATGAAGAGGAGACGGCTTTCTGGCATGCCTAGAGAAGCTTTCCCTCATATAGGATATCCCAGTCTGAGAGAACTAAGGGCCCTGAGCCAGGCTTGGTGTGAAAAGACCGGAATCACAGCCTCAGGTCCACCGCAAGGGAGTGGGCAGGCGGGGAAGCTGGAAGTGGTCACCCCAGGGGCTGGGGGCTGTAGTAGGCATCCAGGGTTCCCACAGCCCCCAAGGGCAGGGAGACAAGCCCCCCTGCCAAGGCACGATGGGGTTGCTAGAGCCCACCACCAGCAGCTGGTGAGGGAATGGGTAAGTGGGTAATGAATGAGCCAGCTTCGTGTAATTAACATAAAACAGACATGCAGTGTTTCTCTTTCTTGCACTGAATGTCAGGGAGCAAAATCACATGTGTCATATTTATTTTGTTTGCATTTGCACTGGCAGATCCCAGCCTGCAAGACTGTGTGCCAGGCCGTATTTGGCTGAAGCTCTGGTCTGGCTTTGTTGTCTAGCCAGGAGCGGGGTCACACAAAGGAGGCGAAATTTCTATTGCTTCTCAACCTGTAGATAACCTGGCTTCCAGATTGATTTTTTTTCCCCCCACAGATCTTAGAGGCTTTTGTTCTAATACACAAAGGGGAGGCTTTGGAAAAGAGAGGCCTGGCAGCAGATTCAAGCCCATCAGTGAAGAGCTACTAAAGGTTGCAACTTTTATCTAATCCTGGAGGGAATTGGCACCCTCTGTGGTGAGAAAAGATGCAAATGCCTTTTTTTCCCCTGTGACAGCAGAGGCCACATTGTCACCTGGTGACTGCTTACACTGTATTAGAGATGCTTTGGAACTGTCTTCTTGTTTTTTTTTTAATGATTTTTATTTTTTCCATTTTTTAAATAATTTTTATTTTTTCTATGGTCCTCTTCTTCTTTTTTTTTTTTTTAATTTTTAGGGCCACACCCGCAAAATATGGACATTCTCAGGCTAGGGATCAAATTAGAGCTATAGTCGCAGGCCTGTGCCACAGCCACGGCAACACAGGATCCGAGCTGCATCTGTAGCCTACACGGCAACACCAGATCCTTACCCCGCTGAGCGAGACCAGGGATGGAAACTGCGTCCTAATGGATGCTGGTCAGATTCATTTCCGTCGAGCCACAGGAATTCCTGGAACTGTCTTCTGAGTTTCCGCTGCTTGCAGACTGGAGTCGCTCGGGTGAGAGGTGGTTTGTTTAGGTGGGTGTTGATGACTGCTTCCTCTCCTCCCTCACAGAGCAGACAAGCAGACGTGGATCCTGTTCTTTCATTTAAGGCAACCGAGCAGGCAGTGTGTCTCAGCTCTCAGGGACGCACCCAGAGCACTTTTAGCCTGGCCAGGCCATCGGGCTCCTCTCAGGCCAGCTCCCCCAAGCCTCACTTCTTCCTGCACTGGCATCCAGTGAGCATGGGGGCTTCCTTGTTCAAATAAGGTTGGGGGCTGAGAACCCTGCCCCAGATCTAGCAGCCACAGAGACATCCTATTGCCCCCACTTTGAATGTTGGGCTCTGTCTTTGGGCAGGTGCTGTAGGAGCAGGCTTCTCAACAGAAATGGAAATTGCATTAAAATGACCATGACAGTTGTGGGCAATGGGGCACACAGTGGTGGGCCATGCCCTTTATATCCTGGATCACAACAAATCCTCACCACGATCCTTTCAGGAAAGTGATTTTACTGCTGTTAACAGGTGAGAAAACTGAGATTAGAGGATGCTAAATAATTTGCCCAATAACTCTGAGCTTGGATTTTGAATAATTCACATCCTTCTGGCTTTTTTTTTTTTTTTTTTGCCATCTCACGGCATATGAAAATACCTGGGCCAGTGATCAATCTGAGTTGTAGCTGCAGCCCATATGGCAACTGTAGAAATTCTGGATCCTTGACCCACTGCTCTGGGCAAGGGATCGAACCCACGCCTCAACAGCGGCCTGAGCCACTGCAGAGACAACGCCAAACCCTTAACCCACTGTACCACGGTAAGAACTCTCCTCTGGCTTCTTGAGTCCATGTATTTTCCAGTTCACCAGGAGCCATAGGAACAAAGGCACACAAAGGGAAGACCAGGGTTAGCCACCTAATTTGTGGAGCCCAGTGCAAAATGAAAATGCAGCACTCTGTTTAAAAATTTAAACAGTAATAGCAGAGCATTAAACCAAGCTGGAGACTGCGTGGGTCACAGCCCCAGAAAGCTGGCCCTGGCCGAGGTAGACTGAGTGCGATATGTATACATACACAAGAAAGCAAATGAAATATTGAGGGATACACTTTCTTTTTTTTCATTTATAATGATTTTTATTTTTTCCACTACAGCTGGCTTACAGTGTTCTGCCAAATTTCTACTGTACAACAATGTAACCCAGTTACACATACATGTAAACATTCTTTTTTCTCACATTATCATGCTCCATTATAAGCAACTAGACATAGTTCCCAGTGCTACACAGCAGGATCTCATTGTTTATCCATTCCAAAGGCAATAGTTTGCATCTATTAACCCCAAGTTCCCAATCCATCCCACTCCCTCCCCCTAGGCTACAACAAGTCTGTTCTCCAAGTCCATGATTTCCTTTTCTATGGAAAGGTTCATTTGTGCCATATATTAGATTCCAGATATAAGTGATATCATATGGTTTTTGTCTTTCTCTTTCTGACTTACTTCCCTTAGTATGAGTGTCTCTAGTTCCACCTATGTTGCTGCAAATGGCGTTATTATTTTATTCTTTTTTATGGCTGAGTAGTATTCCATTGTGTATATATACCACATATTCTTGATCCTATCATCCATCAGTGGACATTTAGGTAGTTTCCATGTCTTGGCTATTGTGAATACTGCTGCAATGAACATGTGGGTATATGTGTCTTTTTCAAGGACAGTTTTGTCCAAATATATACCCAAGAGTGGGATTGCTGGATCATATGGTAGTTCTATGTATAGTTTTCTAAGGTACCTCCATGCTATTTTCCATAGTGGTTGCACCAATTTGTATTCCCATCAATAGTGCAGGAGGGTTCCCTTTTCTCCACACCTCCTCCAGAATTTGTTATTTGTGGACTTGTTAATGATGACCATTCTGACTGGTGTGACATGGTACCTCATGGTAGTTTTGATTTGCATTTCTCTAATAATCTGTGATGTTGAATATTTTTTCATGTGCTTGTTGGCCATCTGTGTATCTTCTTTGGAGAAATGTCTATTCAGGTCTTTTGCCCATTTTTCCATTGCATTGTTGGCTTTTTTGCTGTTGAGTTGTATTAGTTATTTGTACATTTTAGAGATTAAGCCCTTGTCTATTGCATCGTTTGAAACTATTTTCTCCCATTCTGTAAGTTGTCTTTTTTTTTTTTTATGATATCCTTTCCTGTGCAATAACTTGTCAGTTAGGTCCCATTGGTTTATTTTTTATTTTTTAATTTTTTTGTCTTTTTTTAGGTCCGTACCCATTGCATATGGAGGTTCCCAGGCTAGGGGTTCCCAGCCACAGCAATGTCAGATCCGAACCTTGTCTGCGACCTACACCACAGCTCCTGGCAACGCCGTATCCTTAACCCACTGAATAAGGCCAGGGATCGAACCCACAACCTCATGGCTCCTAGTTGGATTCGTTTCCACTGTGCCATGACAGGAACTCCCCATTAGTTTATTTTTGCTTTTATTTCTGATGCTTTGGGAGACTGACCTGAGAAAACATTTGTAAGGTTGATATCAGAGAATGCTTTGCCTATGTTCTCTTCCAGGAGTTTGATGGTGTCGTGTCTTACATTTGTCTTTAAGCCATTTTGTGTTTATTTTTACACATGGTGAGGGTGTGTTCTAGTTTCATTGATTTACAGGCAGCTGTCCAGTTTTCCCAGCCACACTTGCTGAAAAGACTGTCTTTTCCCCATTTTATATTCTTGCCTCCTTTGTCAAAGATTAATTGACCCTAGGTGTCTGGGTTTATTTCTGGGTTCTCTAGTCTGTTCCATTGGTCTGTACGTCTGTTCTGGTGCCAGTGCCACACTGTCTTAATTACTGTGGCTTTGCAATATTGACTGAAGTCTGGGAGAGTTATGCCTCCTGCTTGGTTTTTGTTCCTCAGGATTGCTTTGACAATTCTGGGTCTTTTGTGGTTCCATATAAATTTTTGGATTGTTCTAGTCCTGTGAAAAATGTCATGGGTAATTTGATAGGGATTGCATTGAATCTGTAGATTGCTTTGGGTAGTATGGCCATTTTTATGGTGAGGGGCACACTTTCTAAGGGGATGAGCCAAAACTCGCCTCCTGCAGACTTTGACATTGAGAAATGAAGACACTGTACAGTTAAATATTCTCAGTTTTCTAAAGAACCCAGTAGAAAGCTGAGTTTTTGTAGGTAGCTGCTTAATATTTAACTGTTTGTTAATTTGCCTACCTAATATTTATCCTTCCCTTCTTATTTGATAATAGGATCACAATTTCTTCAAGGCAGAAATAAGCTCAGCTGAAAACTGTATTTCCCAGGCTTTGTTTTGGTAAGAGTGGTCATGTGACATGGTCTTGACCAAAGAGATAAAGTGGAGGTCTTCTGGGGACTTCTGGGAAAGTTCTGCTTTCCTGCCCTAGGTACCACTTCTTCCTTAGAGATGCTTCTTTTTCCTTCTGTCATCTTAACTGAGGTGGAGCAGCCAAGGAGTGCCTATGATAATGAGATGGCCTCAGAATAAAAGCCCAGGCTGAGGACAGTGGGACAGAAAGACAGGGGTCCTGGGTTTGGGCAGCAGCCTGGAGTCACAATTCCAGTCCTATGTGGCCTCCCTGGATTTTCTGTCACATTAGAAAAATGTACACCATGGGGTAAAGCTGTGTTGGTTGGGTTCCTGCTACATGCAGCAGCAGACATTTTTTTTATTTTATTTTGTCTTTTTATCTTTTTAGGGCCACACCCATGGCATATAGAGGTTCCCAGGTTAGGGGCTGAATCGGAGCTGTAGCTGCTGGCCTGCACCACAGCCATAGGAATGCCAGATCAGAGCTGGGTCTATAACCTACACCAAAGTTCATGGCAACACCAGATCCTTAACCCACTGACCAAGGCCAGGAATCAAACCTGTGTCCTCATGGATGCTAGTCAGAGTTGTTTCTGCTGAGCGACAAATGGAATTCCAACAGCAGCAATCTTGCACCAATACAGCAGCCAGTGAAATTTTTTATTTATTTAATTTAATTTTTTTTTTTGCTTTTTAGGACCATGCCTATGGCATACGGAAGTTCCAGGCTAGGAGGTGAATCAGAGTGACAGCTGCTGGCCTACACCACAGCCACAGCAACGTTGGATCCTTAATTCACTGAGCGAGGCCAGTGATCGAACCCCTGTTCTCATGGATACTAGTCAGTTCCTTACCACTGAGCCATGATGGCAACTCCGGAAATAATTTTAAAACCCAGGGAGCAGACCAGACTAAGGCAGGGAGGAGTCCTACCTTCTCTCCCACAGTCTAGGCCGGAAGCCAGGCTTTGTGCCTGAGGTCCTCCCTTTCGAGCCAGGTGTCCTCGCTGGCCCTTTCCACGGTCGCTTCATTCCTGTGCCCTGCACGGTTGGGACATCACCAGCGCCCACCCACAGGTGGTCTCTGCTCTTTCTAGTCACATTAAAGGCCCACTTTCCAGGCCCCCTTGAGGTTGGACAGGGCCCTGGGCTGACTTTTGGCTGACGCATAGGCCACTCCTGGGCTGAAGTTCTCAGCATGTTTCCCATTCTGTGGCGAGAGGAAGCCTTGTGCTGAGACAGCAGATGCACAGGGTCAGGGCTGCCTGGGTCACCTCAGTGACTGACTGCCCTCTGGTCGCCCGGATTCATGGTTGGCTTTGCAGGGGTGAGAAATATTTGCATTTTATTTATTTATTTATTTAGAATTTGCTGTAGCATAGGGAGGTTCCCAGGCTAGGGGTCAAATCGGAGCTGTAGCTGCCGGCCTACACCACAGCCACAACCACACAGGATCCGAGCCACATCTGTGACCGACACTGCAGCTCATGACAATGCTGGATCCTTAACCCACTGACTCAAGGCCCATGATCGAACCCACATGCTTACGGATACTGGGCAGGTTCGTTACCTCTGAGCCCCAATGGGAACTCGCTACATGTGTTTTAAATCAGTAAATATACTGTCCCAGCTTAACTCATCCAGATCTAACTAGTTCACCTACTACCTCTATTGCAAAACTTGCACTCACGTGAGAGATTTCAGAGCTGAGAATGTTTTTTCTCAGGTAATACTCTGCAAGTAGGAGTGCCTTTACCCAAACGGTAAGATTTGGACAGCGTGAAGGGGGGAGGTAAGGCTTTAGAAGGAAGTGATGTGCATTCATGTATCTTTCACATTACAGGTACCAGTTGTGAGCTAAGGACCAGAAAGAACCAGCTCTGGAGTTTCCTGGTGGCCTAGTGGGTTAAGGATCTGGCATTGTCACTGCTATGGCATGAGTTCTATCCGTGGCCCAGAAACTTTTTCATGTTGTGGATGTCCCCACCCAACCCACCAAAAAGAAAAAAAAAAAAAAAAAGCCCTGAGTTTAGCGAGTTGGGGCCTACGTCTCCACTTGTGCCTACTCAAAGCTCTTTGCCTCTAGATACTCTCTCATCTATCCAGAGTCACGGTGTAAAGTGCCAATGTCCTGCTTAAACTGGCTAAAAAGGAAATGGGAATTCCCACTGTGGCTCAGTAGTTAACAAATCTGACTAGCAGCCATGAGGACACAGGTTCAATCCCTAGCCTTGCCCAGTGGGTAAAGGATCCAGCATTGCTGTGAGCTGTGGTGTAGGTCACAGGCGTGGCTTGGTTTCTGCATTGCTGTGGCTGTGGCATAGGCCAGCAGCTATCGCTCCGATTGGAACCCCAGCCTGGGAACCTCTATGTGCCTCAGGTGAGGTCCTAAAAAGCAAGAAAAATAAATAAATAAGTAAGGAAACGGATTGGCTTAACAACAAAGAGATTCTAGGTTTCAGATACGACTGACTGGAGATTCTTGACTGATGCTATAAATACTCTCTCACACTTATTGCTGCTTTACGGCCTTTGGGCTAAGCATCACTCTAGAGCTGGCCTTCTTGATACAGCAGCTCACAGCAGCTCTCAGCAGCCCTAGGCTTTTGCTGGCCAGCTCTGCGGTCAGCACAACTTGCCAGTGTGCCTTCAAGACAAGGGTCTCCACTGACACAGTCAGTGCCCACGGGGCTTCAGATGTTCAGGGCACCCAGCACACAGGTGGACCTCTGCCCGGGGGCCTCCTGATGCTTCCCAGCCATAGAAGTATCTTCCAGATTTCCTTGTCGCCCTTCTTAGCCCTCTCCCTGTCTTGCTCAATCCTTTGACAGGGCCTTGGCATATCAAGAGAAGCACAAATGTGACAGGTAACTGTGCTGCTCAGTTAACCAACTTATAGACATACTGGGAAGCTGCGTATGCAGAGCAGTCCCAGATGACTCTTCTCTATGCCCAGGACACATCTCAGAGCAAGAACCATCAGGCTGTTGCCTTAGCCTCCTGGGAATATTTCCATGGGACCATTGGACATGATTTAGAGAAGAATCACCTATACTATGTCTGAGGGATATTCATGCTGCTCCCAGGAATGAATGTGTGTGTGTGTGTGTGTGTGTGTGTGTGTGTGTACATGGTGGCATGAACATAAGTGTCTGCCTTCTAGAGATTTATGCACTGTTGGTGCTTATGTAGTTAGTGCTGCTACTTGGCAGGCATTCTCTAAGGTAGCAATTACTGCTGGATACTGTGTAAGGCACTCTGCTAAACATTAGACTATGATTTAGTCGGAGGCATCCCTAGAAAATCCAGAAGGGAAGTGGGAAGTGGGGCTGAGAAGGAAAGGGTGCAATTTCAATTCCCGCAGACGAGGGCTTTGGATACAGTGAGCATCATCTGGGTCCAAATCCAGGGCAAGAAGCCTGGTGCATCCACGCCCATTTGCACCCCTGCATTTTCAGACATTGGCTGGCAGGGGCGGGGGTGAGGGAGGTGTGCATTATCTACGGGGTTTTGATTCTTCTTCCTTGACAGCAGATGAATTGGTTTTTAGCAGCCTGAAGGGAGTCTTCCTTCAAAGAGACAGAGTTTCTGGCCCAGGGCCAGTGACGGGATGGGCCCATGGTAAAGTGGTCCCTGGGAATATGGGAAGAGCCTGACAGCATCTGCTCTGTCTCCGTACCCCCACCCCCATATATTTAGATAAATAGAGAATATAGATATATACACATATATGTGTATATCTCTATTTCTATCTGTATATATGTAGACTATCTATAGTTATAGATACACATATGTATGAACGTATGTATATGTAATAAATGTCATATATTATATTAATTATGATTTAATCATGATAAAACTCAACCCAGCCCAACCTAAGACCCTCACGTCTAATGCTTATAATTCCCATTCTATGTTTGGAGAAACTGAGGTTCTGAAAGGTGAAGTAACAAGGTCACACAGCTGATAAGTAGACTGGCTGGAATTTGAACTCCCAACTCTTTCCACGTGTGTGACCACAGGAGCCCCAGGGGAGGGGTGGTCCGCAGAGGCTGACCTTGTCCGACCAGACAGTGAAACGGTGCGCAAGAGTCATGTTCTTACTCATAGACCCTCCAGTAGACGGGGGATCCCCAGGGCAGACCGAGCTCTCAGATGTGTACACTGAGGTCGGGCCCCATTGCTCTTCCTAACTGGTCGCCGGAAAGTGGGGCTGGGATGGGGGAGGATGGGGCCCTTGTGAAGAAAGGCTTCGCAAGGCTCCAGAGCTTGGAGTCTTGGAGACTGGGGGTTGGATGGGAGAGCCTGGCACCCAGGATGCACCCTCAAGGAATCGTCAACAGACGCCTGCATAGGAAACATAATCCAAATAAGGAAACAGGGGCACAGACGGGACCCCGGAGAGTGAGTCTTCACCCCTTAGGCCACATCACACATCTCAAGAATAGACTATTTCCTAAAGACTGCTTTTTACCAGACCCTCGTCAGAGGCATGAGACAGGGGAAGGTCATGTGGTTGTGAATGGCAGAAATTCATCTCATCTGTAAATGGCTGGAGCACTTTCCACCTGCTGAGGGCACCAAATCCGCTCGCACAACTGAAGGGTCCAGAGACTCGCCAGGGGTTCGAATGCTGCTGTCTGAGGTCGTTCAGGCTCTGTGCCTCAGATTCGCTTGCTTCTGTGATTGCCTCACTTGGGGGCAGAATCTTCGTACTTGTAGGCAGAGGACACTCAGGAGCCTACAGCAAACTCTCAAGGCTGAGGCTCGCTGGGCCGGCTCGGTGGGGGTCATGCACCTGTCCCCAGACTCTGATCGTTCAGGCCTAGGTGTGCGTGCGTGCGTGCGTGCGTGCGTGCGTGTGCACATGTGATGTCCAAACTTTATAGACCGAGAAGGAGCAGTCTGAACTCCTCAGAGGAAAATCGGGGCACTGTTACTACAAAAGTGGACGTGGATTCTGTGCTGGTGGAAGGGCAGGAGCCCACAGCCGCAGCTGTTTTCCATGGCTTGGAATACAGAGCCTGTCGGGACACGCGGGCAGGCCTCTAGTCACCAAAGCAAGTGAATTCTTCAGCCTGAGCTGTAGGGTATCCTCAGCTGGGTTTTTTGGAAGCAGTGCCTGTGATGAGGAGGCAGGCTAGGGAGGAGGCAGAAGAGGGGAAAGGGGAAAAGCTGCTGTAGAGGGTGCTGTGCTCTGCTCAGCTCCCCTCTAACGAGCTGAGTATTGATCTCTCAGCTGCCCTGAGCTGGGGCTGTAATGGCTCCCAGGGCCCTGGAGAATGGCCCATTCTTGGCATATTGTGCACCCCCTGGGGGTTGGCCCCCAGCAAAGGACTAATTGATAAGAGGATATACAGTTTGAGGACTTCCCGTCGTGGCTCAGTGGTTAACGAATCCGACTAGGAACCGTGAGGCTGCGGGTTCGATCCCTGGCCTTGCTCAGTGGGTTAAGGATCCGGCGTTGCCGTGAGCTGTGGTGTAGGTCGCAGACACGGCTCGGATCCCGCGTTGCTGTGGCTGTGGCGAAGGCCGGCGGCTACAGCTCCTGTTAGACCCCTAGCCTGGGAACCTCCATATGCCGCGGGTGTGGCCCTACATAAGGCAAAAAAAAGAAAAAAAGATGATATACAGTTGGAGTTCCCTGGCCTCGAGGCAGAACATTTATGACCAGGCAAAGGCCAGACTTCAACTGAACCACATCTCTGCTGCTTCTTCCCCTACTCTTCCCCGCCTCCCTCCGACAAGACTCTCTCCTTGACCAAACTTCAGGGAGCCTCCTCCAAGCCCTCTTCTCAACCAGGCCCCATCTAGGGGCCTTGCCTTGGGCCTCCCTGGTCCACTTGTGGCAAGAATCCTGCGGGGCCACTTTCGCAAGAATCCCTCTACCTGCCTGACTACCCTAGCCTGCCTTGAGCAAGAATCCAAGTCTGTTTAGCAAGAACCAGCCCTACCCAGGACGTCTGCTCTTTACAGTTTTCCATCCAGTGGATCCCCTCAACTCTGCTTGTTGGCCCCAAGTCCCCACTTGTCCTCGTTGTGTCCAGAGCTGAGCTTGAGCCCTCCACCATACTCCCTGGTCTTAACACCTGTCACAGCAGGCTTCCTTTTTGCTTTAACAAATGACAGAATACCTTTTTCTTTAACACCCCACCTCCCTACAGCTTTCACCTGAGAGCACTTCCTTTAGCCAAGAGTCGCGTAAGACCCTTGCTTCCAGGATGTATGTGGAGGATCCGGATCTAGGGCAGAAGCCAAGCACAGCTGCAGTTTCACATGAAGCCTGGTCCTCGCCCTTCCAGCGGGGCACTCTGGAGCATGAATTATACCCCAGGCTTTGTCCTACCTCAAGGCCAAGGACACTCACACCAGTCATTGGCTAGGATCGCTGCGGGTGGAGAGCATAACCTCTCAGGCACCCTAGGCTGGGTGGCTGGGTGGCTGGGGTACCTCTAGAGCCGCCAGGCCAGGCACCTGAAGACCACTGAAGATGGGAAACCTTTTGTTGCAGAGTTCACAAAATAGGAAATGGGCGGATGACAGCCAGGATAAATTGCATTCAAGGGGCTTGAGTGGGTTACCTACACTTTCTTGCTCATAGGGCCAAGAGATCAGGCTGCAGAGAATTTTTAAGAATTCTAAAGTAGTACCAGCTGAACTATCAGTAGTCAGGGTATTCTGATGAGCTGACAAGTTGCGGTTTACCAATTTGTTGCTACTTGTATGACAAGAAGTACAGAATATAGTACTTATAAATTCTTACAATGAAATATTTTCCCTTTATTGAGGCAGTGTTTATATAGATGCACATTAGCTTAAACTTTTTGGCCTCATTTACATTCTAAAATTACAGCACTATAATTTTCTATTCCCCAAAGTATTCACTCTTAATTAATCTTAACCACTCTTGAGCTTTTCTGATTTCTATTATCACTGTTTAAAGTTGAGAAGACTTTTAATGGCTCTAAATCTCATATTCAAATTAGTTTCTTTTTCTCAAGTTACAATGACTTGAAATTTCATTTGATTCGGGCTCAAAGTATTACCTGAAAAGTAATTTGATTGTTTTATAATTTAAATTGTCTGTGTGGAATTAAAGTCATTAACCTTATTTACATGTGGGTAAAAATTATGACACTCTAACCAATCAACATCTTTTAAAAAGTGTGCAGTAATTTTATAGTATAAAGTTACTACAGCAGCTCCATCAACCCATGGGGCACCAAAAACCTGGGATAGGTGTTGATTTCCAACCGTGGCTAAAACTCGCTGTCTGCCCAGATGGTGTTGTATGTGGAAACCCTGTCTCCCCTTCCTTAGGACTCTCTGAGGCCCACTTTAGCATAATTTTCCTAGGACATTCTGGGGCACTTACCCCGCCCACGAGGCCTGGTCTACAGGCCATAGGTTGGGAAATGTTAAACCTTGGGTGAGACTCATTCTTTGAGAACGCTCTTCTCGAAAGGCACAAACTTGCTGTTCCCTGGACAGCCCTGGAGAGCCCTTCCCAGCCAGCCTCAGGGAATGACCTGACGGTTCCTGGAGTGGTTAAGAAAAGACCCAGTGCCTTTGTGCCAGTACCATACAGTTTTGATGACTGTAGCTTTGTAGTAGAGTCTGAAGTCAGGGAGCCTGATTCCTCCAGCTCCATTTTTCTTTTTCAGGATGTCTTTTGCTATTCTGGGTTTTTTGTGTTTCCAGACAAACTTTAAACTATTTTGTTCTAGTTCTTTGAAAAAGGTCATTGGTAATTTGATAGGGATTGC
>PVHT020000178.1:8428449-8441322 GCA_004024745.2 Catagonus wagneri
ACAGACTTGTGTTTGCCAAAAGGGTGCGGGAGAGAATGGGATGGTAGGGGGTTCTGGGGTTAATAGTTGTAGATTGTTGCCTCTGGGCTGGAAAAGCAAGGAGATCCTACTGTATAGCACTGGGAACTATGTCTAACCACTTGTGATGAATCCATATATGTATGTGTAACCCTGTCAGCACGCTGTGCAGCTGGGTATAATGGAAAAATTAAAATTAAAATTAAAAAAAAAAGTCTTCTCATTGATTTGCTCCCCACTCTCAGCAGAAAGGTACCCTTCGATAAAAGGCTGGGCAGTGACAGTGAAACACCCAGGCCCGCAGGCTTTGGCCGTCCTGTAATGAGTGGTTCCAGGGAGCAGGAGGCTGCTCTCCAGCTAGGCTGTGGCCTGAGCATGACAAACCGGGAGAGGATGCTGGCGAGGGCGCAGGGCAGTGGCCTGCCCTCTCCTCCCTCTCTGCCCTCGCCCAGCCCTGGGGAGTAAGGGGTGGGATTCAGTAGCTGGGGTGCCGAGGAGGAAAATAACAGCGAAGCCCCTGGCCCTCCAGCAAGAGCTTTGCTGGTTCTGAGTGTGAGATGGGGTCACTGGCAGGGGAGCAACGCAGAGGGGGCTTCCTGAGGCCCTGCGCGCCTCCTGTGATGCCCACCTGCTGCCTTAGGGGAGGGCGAGTCTCCCCGAGGGCTCAGCTCCACAGCACCTGCCTGGGAATCCGCCTGGCCAGCAGCTGTGCCTTCCCTAACTTCCGCAGGCCACCTGGGCTCTCTTCTTTGTTTTTTATTCTTAAAAATACAACGTGATTATATGTTAATACACAATCCAAAGGCAGAACACCACAGTAAACTGATGGCAAAAAAAAAACCCCGTGGCATTTCATTTGCAATGCGTGACAAATGAGTTCTTAGAAACAAGGAACAAAGATATTGATTTCCCAGCGAAATGGGGGGAAAGAAAGAAAAGAAAAGAGGAAAATAAAATGAAATAACACAAATGACTAGTAAGGATTAAGCATACATGAAGATGACTGAGCTGAACAATAACAGAGAAAAGCAAATTTCTTTGTAATGTCCTATTGCCAAAGATTCAAAATCTAATATCTGTATAGTTTTAGGAAATGGACCCTCAAAAACAAAGACTCAGGGGACAAGACTAATGAGGACACAGGTATACATTTGGGGGAAATTGGTAGGCTGAACTCAAGTTATAAATTTTGATATCCAAGGCTCTCTTCTTTAAACTGGAGCTTCATTCTCCTCCCTCTCCTTACTCATTGTCTGCTCCTGGCCCAAAGTGGAGGCCAGCACTGCGTCCTTTCTCTGTTGTAGTGTCCTGCTGTGGCTCCCACAGCCAAGTGACTCAGCCTTCACTGGCTTGTACAGACTACAGAGGAGAGATCTGACCGACGCAGCTCGCTGCCCATCTAGCTGCTCTTTGCCAGGAAGTCATGTACCCAGCAGGCCTTTGGGTGGTAGGAGATTTTGTGAGAATGGGCTGTGCTCACGGGTGATGTCCTGACATACATCCAATACAAAGCTTGCCCACCAAGCATTGCCCAGAATGAAGGTGAAGTGTCCAGCGAATGGACGAATCTTACCCAGGCTGACTAGAAGATTAGGGCATTTAGCTGTCTCACTTAGGTGTATTAAAATAAAGCAAAATATTTTTTTTCAAAAAGTGAGCAAAGGGAGTTCCCATTGTGTCTCAGCAGGTTAAGAACCTGATTAGTATCCATGAGGATGCAAGTTCCATCCCTGGCCTTGCTCAGTGGGTTTAAAGATCCAGCATTGCAGTGGAGCTATGGTTTAGGTTGCAGACGTGGCTCAGATCCTGAGTTGCTGTGGCTGTGGTGTAGGCTGGCAGCGGCAGCTTCCTTTTGACCCCTAGCCTGGGAACTTCCATATGTTGCAGGTGTGGCCCTTAAAAAAAAAAAGTAAGCAAAATATTTTTTTAATATGTAAATGGTACTTGGGCAAGACAACACTGACCTTAGAATATTTATCATGGCTTTCTCAGTTAGTGAACTGTTACTGTCTTTCCTCAAAATTCCACCCTCCTGTAAAGTCTAGTTTATTTTACATGTTTTAGCCCAAGTCTAGAGTGTGGCACTAGTTCAGAGCCCTCTGAGACACACTGCCAGAGCCCTACAGAGAGCATCATGGAATTCTGAGATCTAGGGCCTAGGGAAGGCGGCAACCTGGCTCCCCTTCTAGCATCAAAGGATTAGGAAGCAATTGGTTGGTCCTCAGCCATCCCTCTAGAGAATTATTTCGACTGAAGGAAACGGCCCAGCCCCATGTCCTGTCCCTTTCTAAAAGCAGCCCACGTCCCAGCCAGGACAGTCCCTGCCGGCCTGCAGCTGCAGCGCTGCTCCCTGCACCGCGGGCCGACGCCCCTCGTTGGTCCTACATCCTGGCCCAGGGACTCCCTCTGCCCAGTTCTCCTCTTTCTCCCCGCTTCCAATAGATTTTATTCCCAATAGTTCCTCCTGATCAACAGCCTGCCTGTCATCTCCTCTGTGGGGAACTCAATCTGTGATGGAGTCCCCTTGGGTTTACAGTCAGTCTTCGTGCTGTGAGGTCAAGCCCAGCGTCAGACCAGCGCAGCATCATTACAGACACTTCAGCGCTTGGGGACAGAGACAGGGACTGCTTCTGGACAATAGGCCTTGTCCCCAAGGCTTTCTTCCTGTCCAGCCCCTCCCGGGAAGCTCTCAGAAAGATGCCGCCAGAAGGCCTGGCTGTCCTGGTCCCGCTGGCAGGGACACAGGTGTGTGATCTTGTGGAGAAACACAGATTTGTGCTGTTGGGTCAACACCACAAATGTCCAAGGAAGATGCTGGTGGAGGGGAGCATTTTCATCTGCTTCATATAGAGCTCTGGTGGGTGGAGCCCTCTTCCACCGGAGGGCCCCTGGCCAAGCCTCTCCACTCTGTTGAGCACAGAGAATTAAACTTCTTCCCTCCTATCCACTGCTCTTTTCAATTCCCCCCCACCCCCAAAAAAGAGAAGAAAAAAAATATGATAAAGGCCCAGGAAAAAAAAAAATCTCCATTTATGCCGAATGATTTGCAAAATCAAAATAAGGGCCACCGAGGGTCTTCATTATTTTTACGTGACAACAATAAACCACTTTGCTCTCCCCTCTGTCATCCCTCAAGTTCACTGTACCTCATCTTTTTGCACAGAGAAGCAACTTTCTAGAACCATATTCCTTTATTATAAGCAGAAGCATTAAAAGTGCTCCCAGAGGGTCTTGGTCTTTAAACAACAGTCTTTGATCCCTCACTTCTTCCTTGCAGCAGCCTCTCCCTCTATTCTGTGTCTGGTGCTGTCATGAAGGTACATGACACCGGAAATGAAACCTTTTTTTTTTTTGTCTTTTTGCCTTTATGTAGAGCTGCACCCGTGGCATATGGAGATTCCCAGGCTAGGGGTCTAACAGGAGCTGTAGCCACTGGCCTTCACCACAGCCACAGCAACGCGGGATCCGAGCCGCGTCTGCAACCTACACCACAGCTCACGGCAATGCAGGATCCTTAACCCACTGAGCAAGGTCAGGGATCGAACCCTCAACCTCATGGTTCTTAGTCAGATTCGTTAACCACTGAGCCGAGAAGAGAACTCCAGAAACTTAACTAACTGTGGTTTTCTAAGGATTTTTATCTTTATAATTCCCTGAACAGAAAGGTCTGAGACTAGAAATATATGAACCTATAGTTTTGAGCCCCACGGTCCTCACTGAGATTTGAATATTGGATTCTTAAAAAGCTAGGGTCTTGGTGAAAAGTAGCACCCTCCATTCTGCTGCTGGCCTTGGAAATGGCCATCATTCCCCTTCTGATCTGGGCCTTTGTCTTGGGTTTTCCAGAGGAACATAATCAATATATACAAATGACTACAAGAAAAGTGCTCATGCAGTGATGGAGCCTGGAAAGTCCAAGGTCAGCTGGAGACCGAGGAGAAGCGCTGGGATATTTCCAGCCTGAGTATGAAGGTCTGAGAGCCAGGAAAGATGATGGCTGAAGTTCCAGTTGGAGGCCAAGTCTGAAGGCAGGGCTTATATGTCCTAGCTTGAAGGCAGTCATGTAGAAAATAAGAATTCTGATAAGGATTCTTTCTTTATGCTATTCAGGCCGTCAGCAGATTAGATGAGACCCACTCACACTGGGGTGAGCAATCTACTTTTTTTTTTTAATTTTTTAATTTTTTTTAATTTTTTTTCTTAATGGATTTTATTTCAATTATAGGTGTACATAAATCATTACAAGTCAATGGTACATACACAAAATGGAATGTTACTCAGCCATTAAAAAGAACGAATTACCAACATTTATAGCGAGCAATCTACTTTATTCATTTTTTTTTTGCCTTTTTGTCATTTTAGGGTTGCACCCGTGGCATGTGGAGGTTCCCAGGCTAGGGGTCTAATCGGAGTTGTAGCTGCCGGCCTTCGCCACAGCCACAGCAACGCGGGATCCGAGCAGCGTCTGCGACCTACACCACAGTTCACGGCAATGCTGGATCCTTAACCCACTGGACGAGGCCAGGGATTGAACCTGCAACCTCATGGTTCCTAGTTGGATTCATTAACCACCGTGCCACAACAGGAACTCCTACTTTATTCAGGTTACTGATTCAAGTGTTAGTCTTATCCAGAACACCCTCACATGCAGAATAATATTTAAGTACATATCTGGGCATGCCATGCCCAGTCAAGTTGGTAGATGAAATTAATCATCACAAGATGGAAGAGCTGATCAAAGAAATCTTCCACCTCTGTAAGTCCCCTGGCTAAACTGGGGCTGGAGAAGCAAACAGCTCCTTGTGTGAGGAAGAGGCAAGACTTAGGGATGTCAGGTGAACAAAAGAGAACGTGGTGGATGCCTCTTGATAGTTTCAGAACTGGGGGGCCCTCTGTGTGCAGCACTTTCCCAGGCTTGATCCTACCTATAGGCCCTGTAGGACCCCCAGCTTCTCTGGCTCAGTTTTCCTGGCCAGCTTTTGGCCATATCGGAATTTTCACCTTTCCTGGGTTCTCCCTGGCAGGACATGGCAGCTGAGGACCTCCTCCGAGGGTCTTATAGAGAAGTTGAAGGTCAAGATTTTCATTGAAATTATCATACTAAGTGAAGTTAGACAGTGAAAGTCAAACATCATATGATATCACTTATATGTGGAGTCTACAAAAAGGATACAAATGAACTTTGCAGAACAGTTACAGACTCACAGCCTTTGAAAAACTTATGACAGGTTGGAGGGGTGGACTGGGGGATTGGCAATGACATATATTTGAATGACTGTCCAATAGGGACTGGCTGTGTAGCACGCCGAACTCTACCCGATATTCTGTGATAATCTATGTGGGAAAAGAATCTGAACGAGACAGGATATATGTATATGTATAACTGATCACTTTGTTGTATAGCAGAAATTATCACAACCTCATAAATCAACTATACTTCAATTAAACTTTAAGAAATGAAAAAAAAATTGAAAATGGGGAAAAAGATTTTCATTTGGGAAAAGAACATCTAATGAGAAGGCAGTGGATTCTTTGTTCATCAGTTAGGAATTCTGACCAGCTCAGAAGAATTTAGATGATAAAATCATAGTTTAAATAATACAAAAGAACAAAAATGCCAAAGGAAAAAGAATGTAGTAATTTTCTGTCAGGTAATGAGAGGTGAAAGCAGCCCAGGGCTGCTGATCTCTTGGGAAGGGTCCTCAAGTTCATGACTTTAAGGTGGTAGTTACCTGTCTGTGTGTCAGGCAGAAAGAAGAAAATGTGGGTATGTCTGGGAGGTGTGGGGGTGTGTGGGAAAAAAGAGCCTGCCATAGCAGTCAGCCCTGCCCTCTTTCAAAGAGCTTCCCAGAAGTTCTACTTTATGCTCCAACATATATTCATTGGCCATCCATATCAGCAGGGAAAGTGGACACTCTCGGTGAAACCATGATTCTGCACATCCATATCCCAGCCCCTTGCTTGCTGATACCCATGTCTAATGGGACCACCTGCCCTTCTACGCCTTCGCAGCTCTTTTTTCTTCGCAAAAATTTAGTACGAGGTCAGGCCCTTTGTTCTTTCCCCTGCTTGCCCAGAATGTACCCGTGTTGTAGTTATATAAGAGATAGAAACCTAACATAACATTTTAAGCCAGAAGGGAAATCTCTTGGCTCAACCAGTCACATTGTGGACTAGCAGAAATGGAGCTCTCCTTAGTAGTTCCTAGAACCATGAAATCTGAACCCATCTAGTCTCTCTCTTTTTTTCTCTCCCTCTCTCTGCGTCCCTCTCCATATTGACCTTGGCAATTTTCCACCCTATTAAAATCACTTTCTTCATACACCAGAGGACAAGGGGTGTATACAGACTCACAGGCTTACTGCTCTACAACCAGAGCAGAGAGGATCATCCCCTACCAGCTTCCGAATGAAAAAATCCTGGGGAAGACTCTGATTGGCCCAGCTCGGTCAGATATCCTTCATTTGCCCAATCGTAATGGCTAGGAAATGAGGATCATGTAATAGGATCTATTACATCTCTTCAGGTCCCATGGCTTCATCGGGGCTGGGAAGGAGAAGTTAGGAGGGAGTATGATTAAGGGATCTCAAAAAATGAGTATGATTAAGGGATCTTTCCATAGTTGGCACAGGCACAGCTATGGAAAGAATTGTGTTTAGTCAGGCAACAAGCCCTAAGCAAGCTATGTGCCATATCTTTCCACATCGGTCTTGTGCACGTTTCCCCACTTATTAACATTTTCCCTTCCTCCGCTCTGTTATGTATTACGAGGGATTTGATTCCTGCAGGCTGCTTTTTCCAGACTTCCATCTTAGCTTCCAAATGAGGTTCAGCTGATTTTGTAGATTGGAGGATGGGAGAAATGGGGTGTTTCTCCCCCTTCCTGTCTGCCCTGGGTGGTTTCTCTGGCAGCAGTTAATTTCTTCTGTGGCTCCAGCTCTGGCAAGTGTGGCTCCCATGGACTGAGTTTCACAGACATGACCTTGGTCCCTGGGCTTCACATATTCTGCCTTCTCCATTAGTCCCATCAGCCTGGGAGAAGTAGCAACTTTCTGCTCTTGCTAATCTCTGGGTTTCTATCATTTATGCAACCAGTTTTCTTCATTAAATTTCTCCTGTTGTAAAGGCATAAAGGGAGTTGTTTTCCTGGTTAGACCTTATTTATATACCTTCTTTCTCCACAGGCACTCCTTCTCCCCCTCCAATGGACATTTGCAATCGAAACCTTTTCTCTAAACTGGGAAGGATAGGCTGTGTCTCCTGTAAATGGATTTTAAACTTCAGTGAGAAGCTGCAGCAGTCTACTCGGAAGGGGAGGGAGGCTGTGGTACCCTGCACCCACTGAGCAGTCACCCACTCAAGAGCTTGGGGAAATGCAGCCAGTTCTCAATTAGTTGTCAGTGGATGTGCCCGGAGAATCTGTACCAAGACCTTCATCCCTACCTGTCTCCACCTGCCTGTCAGAGGGAATGAAGATTTTTTTTAATGTGAGCAGAAACAAAGCCAAAACAGCAAGTAAACAAAACAGCCAGTGTTTCAGGGAATCTTAGCACAGTGGTTCAGGGCTCTGTGTGAACTGCAGTTTCTGTTACACAACCGATCGAGAGTTGACACAATAATGGATTTTTCACATTTGATTGCATACACCCTGGGGTGTCAGTCCAGGTAAGGGTTATGCTCCTTTTAAGCTAGCTGGAGAAACGGTACTGCTTGGCTTTTTCCAGCAGTTGGTTTTGGGGAAAGGATGTGGTGTTTATACTGTTTTTCCTTCTGGAATATCACTGCGTGTGAACTTATTTATTTTTGTTAACCTCAGACCCCAAAGCTACCTTAAATTATGTCCCTCATCACTTTCTTTCCTCTGGTTTTAATTAAGGAAGGATTTGTGTACCAGTCATAATAACGAGTTTCTGCAGTGGTAACATCATTTTAAATTCTTAAGAGGCTTATAGCAATAAAGACACTTCTCACTCATGGGGCACATCCTTTGAGGGTTGAGGCATTGCTCCATGTGTCCTCATCCTGGGACCCGGGCTGATGGCAGAGGGGAGTGACAGACATTGCTCTGATCATATTTCAAGGTCATTGGAAGTCACTTAGTGGCATCCAACTTTTTGCAGCCATTTCTATTTTCCTGAAGTTATAGCTCTAGCTTTCCATCTTGGTCTCAACTGAAATTTCTGCTTTATTGTAATAGAAATCTCAAATGTTACAGCAGAAATTGGCACAACATTGTACATCAATTATATTTTAAAAAAAAGGAAATCTCAAATGTATTATCAACAAAACGGGACCTTTGATTTTCTTCACCTCTAATTAACTCCATCTCAGTAAATGACACTGCTTTATACCCAGTTGCTTTAAGTCAGAAATCTAGCCATCATCCCTGGCTTCTTTTATTTGCCACATTCAACTTATTCGCAAAATCTCATTGATTCAACCTTCAAAATAGTTTCAGAATCTGCCTGCCTCTCCCCATAGTCACTGTATTCCCTTGTCTTAGTTGAGGTTTCCTCCAGAAGTATTCCCTGATACAAAGGTTAAAATGCAAGTCATTTTTATGGGAGGTAGCTGAAATATTGATGAAGAGGTGGGAAAATGAGACAGGGAATAAAAGGTAAAAACAACACGAAGGGGGTCGTTATTGAGATGAACCCAGCTGCAGCTAACCAAAGTTTAGTCCTGTAGGAAACAATGTAAAACATATGCCCTTCCACTGGAGGGGAGGCTATAGTCAAAAGCGGAAAGCAGTTCTCAGAGGATATTAATTTTCTGGACTTCCAGGCTATACTGCAAGCAGGCAGAGTGACTTCATAAGACTTTGGAGAAAATCTTCCAGAAAACAGACACAAATATTGGCAATTGGAAGTCTGCTGCCTCATGGAAGTGCCCCAACCAGAGAGCAGTATATGAATGGGGCACCAACAGACTGACTATAGACTCAAATCCATTGGTGACCCACATTAAATTTACCCTTATAACAACTGCTCTTTAGGGTAGCTGTCATAGTTAATAAGCAAGCAAACAAATAAATAACATAACAAGAAATTTCATGGGACAAGCAGTCCTGTGGTTGGGTCTTGCTGTCATCTCACTCTTCCACCACCACGTCTAGATTCCCTCCAACCTCTGCCAGCATTTCAGTGGGTATACTCTGCTTTCCTGGTAACCTAGACTTTCATGACTGATGGATCTGAGCATCTGGGTATCACACCTTCCTTTGTTAAGCCGTGGTTCTGACGTCACCCATTTGCAACTGTTAGCAAACAAGAAATCATCAAGAGTTGCCACCCAGGCAAACTCCCTGAGATCCAGACAAACTCCTTGTGCTTCCACTGTATGGCAGAGAGTCTGTCATTCATAATAAGTAGGGCCAATTACTCCACCAGGTTTTAGCAAACCCCTCTTTGCTTACAGGTATACTGGTTTAAGAACCCCCATGTGACAAGGCAGTGGCTGTAGCTTTCATTTTAGTAGAACCCATAATGTGTTCCCTGGTAGAAGTATTCCCTCTAGGATATCCAGTCTAGCAGAGCCTGAAGCACAGGAAGCACAAATTCCTCCAGTGGGCCATTAGGTATAACAGAGAAGAGGGTTTCCTCTTATTTCTACTTGGTTCCCAGACAAGCGTACCCTGCTTGGGGGGATACCAGATATTTTCTTTGCTTAGAAAATACGAATTGCATCTTGAAAAAAAAAACACCCCTAAGCCCCTACCTGTTCCTTCCTGAAAGCTGTCATGCCAGCATTCTCTGAGGCTGCTAGGGGTACGTGTGTAAGTTGGCTTGTGCGTATGGGAGGGATCTCTGATTTATAGGGTTTGCCTGAGTTTTGTTATGAAAATACTTTCAGCGTGGCCAATTTCAATCTACCAATGTTTTAACAACTGCTTCTCAGAAGTCTCCAATGCTTAACAGCCAGCTCTGTTGAGTCAGTACTAGCTAGCTCTTAACAAACATAACACAGACTGGAGCCCCTTGGTCATCTCCCATCGTTGAACTTCTTTCATTATAAATTTAGTCTTTTGGTCAGAAGCGATGTTATGTGGGACTCTCCTGACGATGAGACATTGTGAGAGGGCAGGCGGATAAGGCAAAGCCTTACCAGAATCTGTAAGAGTAACGTTTTGCCCAAGGGTGAAACACTGCCCGCTCCCTGTTGCAATCAGTTTGCCTATGTGGCTAGTTGGTAACGGTGGCAGTGTTGGAGGAGCCCCGCTCAAATCTCTGTAAGAGGCATCCTGTGGCGAACTAACAAGCGCCTTCACCTGAGGGTGCCTTCGGCATCTCTGGTTTCAAGCTGATAGCATGGCATTCTTGGGCAGGGGTACGAGGCTCACAATTCCCGATCAGCAATTTTCTTTTTGAACCTTAGGCTGGTGGAGACTTCCTTACAGTTCAGCTCAGTCTGCCATCTCTTTCTACTCACTCTCCCCTTGTTTCTTCCTCTCCTGTCACCGGTATCAGATGTGCATCCCAGGTTCTTCCTGCCTACTCTGCTCCCTCTTCCCTTTATTTTTTATAGAGACATTATCCCCAGCAGTTCAATTATATTTCTAACTCTATCTGGAAACCTGCTTCCTGGAGAACCCACTGACACAGTGCCCTCGAGGAGTGGCGCCATATTTAGGGCCCAGCCTTAGTACATATTTGCTTTTATCGGTAGACATTCAATAATGGCAGTGGTCAAATCAGTCTTAATGAAAAATAACCCAAGCTACTGTAACCATGTATAAACCTCCACCACTTCGATCACAACTATTCTGTTTATGGGCCCATGATGCAAGTAACTGGAATGGCCAAAGAAGGGTCATCTGGTCTACCTAGTTGAGTGGTGTCTCTTCTGTAATCAGTTCTCTCTAGTAGATATTAACATGTGATGCAAATATCTTCATATTTTGAGGCCACTCTTATAAATCCATTTGTATGCTTCTTCCCAAGACCTCTTTGTCTCCTCTCTTCTAAGTTTCCAGTCCCACTCAAAGTTCATGAACAGCTAAGCCGTTAGCAACAGCTGAAAGTCCTAAGTCTTATCTCAGGGTCACATTTTACTCCAGTCCCAGTTAATAAGCAGGTGTACTGCTTAAAGCTCTAGCCGCTGAAAAGAATTCTCTTTGCCATCTCTGAAACAGTACTGTAGAATAGCAGCAGTCCATTTTTGGCTTGCACCAATATGCTGTGCTACTGACGAGCCAGTTTTTTTTTTTTTCCTTTTTCAACAAAATAAAAACTCCTAAGGCCCTCGGTATGAAGGAACTCATCTATGCAAGAGAGGTAGGTGATATACTGTCTGGGCCAAGTGTTAGTTTATATGTGTTCACTGGATCTATTCAGCCTGATCCCAGATGTATCACTGCAGTTATGTGATGAGATTATGTTGTGTTTGCCCAAGCTTGTGAACTGGTGGATTCTGCTCAGCTCAGGAGGCATGGCTCAGATCATGCTGGAAAGCAATTTGGTGTCCAATGATCAGGTATCCAGTCTCTGCTAGGGCCTGGTAGTATGCCAGGAGCTGATCTTCAAACGGTAGGTAATTTTGTGTTGCAGGCGTGCTGTGGACTGAATTGTGTCCCTTCAAAATTTATTTGTTGCAGCCCGGATGCCCAGTGTAACTGCACTTGGACATGGGACCTTTAAGGAGGTAAACAAGGTTAAATGAAGTCATTAAGGTGAGCCTTAATCCAATTAGACTGAAGAAGAAGAGGCAGAGAAACCAGAGATCTTTTTGTCTCTCCTTCCCCTCACATGCATAGAGGAGAGGCTGTATGAGGACATAGAGAGAAGATGGCTATTTGAAAGCCAGGAAGAGAGTTCTCACCAGAAACTACATCTTGATCGTGGACTTCTGTCCTCCAGAAATGTGAGAAAACAAATTTCTGTCATTTAGACGACCCAATCTCTGATATTTTGTTATAGCATCTCTGATAGACTAATAAATAATGGCATTAACTTGCTGCAAAGCCCTAGGGGTCTGCACTGAGACTCTTCCCTTAGGACTCGCCTGGGAGAGCCTGTCTTTAGTCACTGTGGGTAGCTCTAGCACCCTGTCAAGTGACTCATTGGCAGAACTGATTTACAGCAGCCTGAATATGCTCTGGCATTATCTTTGGCTCCGTGTTCCACTAAATACCGGCATCTTTCTGAGTCTCTTGATAACCAAGCTGTTGCAGTTTTTCCAAGTGTGGTATATGCTACTTCCAAAGTTATAATAAGTGAGTCTTATTAACTATTGTGCCTTTTTCCCAATGGTGGGAACTACAAGGTGTAAAAACTTCCCAGCAGTCCTCAGATCACCTTGTGAGGGGTTTATCTCCTAAAATCTGGGTACATTCATTGTACTTTCCACTTCATATGCTAAAGTTCAATTCACATATGTCACGGACGTAGTGATTATGGAATTTTAAGATGACCATCTAACTAGACTGTATGGTGACAGAGAGCAGGAAAGTTAACCCCAACTGACATCCTCTAAGACTGTGAGAGCCCACCAGCGTCCTTTCCAAAAGAATGCAAACATCTTTTCATTCTTCTTCCTGATGGGAATGGAAGGGGAGGCGTTCCCCAGATCAGTAGCCCTTAGCTATGACAGAGATTGGGGTTGATCTATTCTAGTAAAAACACAGTATCTGCTACAGCTGCTACAGTTGAGGCTATTAATTTCCTATGACTGCCGTAATGAATTACCGCAAACTTGGTGACTTAACACATTTATTCCCTTACCCTTACGGAGAGTGGTCAGAATGCTAAAATTAAACCAAGTCACCATGCTGTGCAGCTGGAAAATTGACGGAAATCTGTAAACCAGCTATAATGAAAAAAAAAAAGAATATGGAAAAAAATGCTAAAATTAGCTTCA
>PVHT020000178.1:8442322-8524710 GCA_004024745.2 Catagonus wagneri
ACATTGCCTACTTCTCTGGTCTAATCTCCCTCTGCCTCCCTTTTGTTAGGACATTTAGGATTACACTCAAGGCTCATCCAGATAATCCAGGAAAATCTCTTCATCTCAAGAGCCTTAATTTAACAATTAAATTAACCTGCTGACCACCTTTGCAACATAAATTAGCACTCACAGATTCCAGAGATTAGGGCCTGGATATTTGGTGTGTATGGGTGGTGGGGGAGTTCCTGTCGTGGCGCAGAGGTTAACAAATCCGACTAGGAACCATGAGGTTGCAGGTTCGATCCCTGGCCTTGCTCAGTGGATTAACGATCCGGCGTTGCCATGAACTGTGGTGTATGTAGGTTGCAGACGCGGCTCAGATCCTGTGTTGCTGTGGCTGCGGTCTAATCGGAGCTGTAGCCACTGGCCTTCTCCGCAGCCTATCACGGTGTTTTCTCATCTACCATCACCAACTTTCACTATTTTTTCAAGGCCCTGTTAAAAATCAGAGTAAATTCTAGGTGAATTAAAAATCAGGGATATAATGGGAACTGCCCTCTCTGTACCTTTTAATCTTTGAGGGCAGCACTGATCCCTACCTTTGCACCTTCAGTGAGGTATTGCTTCCAATTCACTGTCTTTTTTATTTTTTTTTCCTTTTTGTCGTTTTTAGGGCCACACCCGTGGCATGTGGAGGTTCCCAGGCTAGGGGTCTAATTGGAGCTGTAGCCGCTGGCCTACACCACAGCCACAGCAACACAGGATCTGAGCCGCGTCTGCGACCTACATACACCACAGTTCATGGCAACGCCAGATCGTTAATCCACTGAGCAAGGCCAGGGATCGAACCCGCAACCTCATGGTTCCTAGTCGGATTTGTTAACCACTGCGCCACGACAGGAACTCCCCAATTCACTGTCTTGACCAAAGGGGCATTGTCAGGAGTTTGCTTTTGGGCTTCTGTACCATAACCTTAAATGATCTTGACCCCGAGGCCACATTTTGCCCTGTGTTTAATTTCTACTCAGGTTTTAATTTACATGGAGGGAATTTTTCTGGTTGAAGAAACTGAAGATGAAAAACAAGTTTATTTTCCCACTCAGGAAATTCTGGTTCTGTTCCATTTCCTCTAAATTCTACTTTCAAACTGAGTATTTCCTTCTTCAGTTTATCCCCTTTTCGCTATACCTTCCAATATACAGATTAGAAATAAAAAGCCAATTAACATATTCTACATACATACGTTCTAGAGATCTCCTTAGCCCTCTCTACAAGTTGGTTAGGTGCATTTTCTATTTACTCATTTACCAAGAGCAAATGTTCACAGTTACTCCACTGGTGCATAACAAATGTAGCCTCCCTCCAGCTCCTCCAGGAATTTTCAGCCTCTGCCAGCAGCTTTCTGGAAGCCACTTTTATAGCCTCTGCCTGCTTTTCAGTCTCAAAGTGAATACCACATGTTTTAGGTTTTTGATAAAGCAGGCTGCTACTTGATATGAAATTGAATCACTTCAGTTAGCTTTTGTTGTATAATGAACTAACCCCAAATTTAGTGGCTTAAAATAACAATTGTTTTTTATCCCAATTCTGAGTTGTCTGGGCTGTTTCCTTGCTGATTTTACCTGGGATCCCTCATGCAGCTGAATCTAGCCGGAGGATTAGGGCACTGGGCAGACTGTACTACCTGTTGCCCCCTGATGAGCCCACGTTCTGCTATTCACACCTTTGCATAATCTTTCCCCCTGAAATGTGGCCTGGCTGCAAGATTTGCAACTTGCTTCTAACCCACAGAATGTGGCGTAGGTGATGGGGTGTCACCATCAGGGATTAGGTTATAGAAGATTATAAATTCTTTGTGACTCTTGCTGGCTTGGATGAAACAATTTGTCATGTTGGACAGGCCCATGTGGCAAAGAGCTGCGTACAAAGTAAAGGAGTGGTGCCCTCCTCTTTCCCACCACCAAGACCACCACCTTCATCACCCCACCGCTGTTACTACCCTTCTTCATAGGCTCGATTCTATTTTGCTTTTATCTTTTTGAGGTATAGCTGATAACAATATTATATAATTTCCAAATGTGCAACATATTAATTCACAATTTTTAAAGGTTATATTCCACTTTATAGTTATTATAAAATATTGGCTATATTCTCTATGCTGTATAATACTGTAGCTTCTTTTCCTTTCTTTCTTCCTTTCTTTCTCTTTTCTTTCTCTTTCTCTCTTTTCTTTCTTCTTTCTCTTTTTTCTTTCTTTCTTTCTTTTTCCTTCCTTCCTTCCTTCCTTCCTTCCTATCTTCTTTCTTTCTTTCTTTTCTTTCTTTCTTTTTCTGCCTTCCTTCCTTCCTTCCTTCCTTCCTTCCTATCTTCCTTCCTTCCTTCTTTCTTTCTTTCTTTCTTTCTTTCTTTCTTTCTTTCTTTCTTTCTTTCTTTCTTTCTTTCTTTCTTTCTTTCTTTCTTTCTTTCTTTCTTTCTTTCTCTTTCTTCCTGCCTTCCTGCCTTCCTTCCCTCCTTCTTTCTAATGATTTTTATTTTTTCCATTATAGTTGATTTACAGTGTTCTGTCAATTTTCTACTGTACAACAAGGTGACCCAGTCACACATACATGTATACATTCTTTTTTCTCACATTATCATGCTCCATTACAAATGACCAGGCAGAGTTCCCAGTGCTATATAGCAGGATCCCATTGCTTATCCAATCCAAAGGCAATAGTTTGCATCTATTAACCCCAAATTCCCAGCCCCTCATACTCCCTCCACCTCCCTGTTAGCAACCCCAAGTTTATTCTCCAAGTCCATGAATTTCTTTTCTGTGGAAAGGTTCATCTGTGCCTTATATTAGATTCCAGATATAAGTGAAATCACATGGTATTTGTCTTTTTCTGACTTTCTTCACTTAGTATGAGAGTCACTATTTCCATCCATGTTGCTGCAAATGGCATTATTTTGTTATTTTTATGGCTGAGTAGTATTCCATTGTGTATATATACCACATCTTCTTAATCCAACCATCTATTGATGGACATTTAGGTTGTCTCCACGTCTTGGCTATTGTGATTTGTGCTGTAATGAACATGTGGGTGCATGTGTCTTTTTCAAGGGAAGTTTTGTGCAGATATATGCCCAAGAGCAGGATTGCTGGGTCATATGCTAGTTCTATGTATAGTTTTCCAAGGTACCTCCATACTGTTTTCCATAGTGGTTGTACCAATTTATATTCCCACCAACAGTGCAGGAGGGTTCCCTTTTCTCCACACCCTCTCCAGCATTTGTTATTTGTGGACTTACTAATGATGGCCATTCTGACTGGTGTGAGTTGGTACCTCATGGTAGTTTTGATTTGCATTTCTCTAATAATCAGTGATGTTGAGCATTTTTTCATGTGCTTGTTGGCCATCTGTGTATCTTTGGAGAAATGTCTTTTCAGATCTTTTGCCCATTTATCAATTGGATTGTTGGCTCTTTTGCTGTTGAGGTTTATAAGTTGTTTGTATATTTTAGAGATTAAACCCTTGTCAGTTGCATTGTTTTAAACTATTTTCTCCCATTCTGTAAGTTGTCTTTTTTTTTTTTTTTTAATGGTTTCCTTTGCTGTGCAAAAGCTTGTCAGTGTGACTAGGTCCCATTGGTTTAGTTTTGCTTTTATTTCTGATGCTTTGGGAGGCTGACCTGAGAAAACATTTGTAAGGTTGATATCAGAGAATGTTTGGCCTATGTTCTCTTCCAGGAGTTTGATGGTATCTTGTCTTATATATAAGTCTTTAAGCCATTTTGAGTTTATTTTTGTGCATGGTGTGAGGGTGTTTTCCAGTTTTGTTGACTTACATGCAGCTGTCCAGTTTTCCCAGCACCACTTGCTAAAAAGACTGTCTTTTCCCATTTTATATTCTTGCCTCCTTTGTCAAAGATTAATTGACTGGAGGTGCTGGCTTTATTTTTTGCTTCTCTATTCTGTTTTCTTGGTCTGTATGTCTGTTTTGGTACCAGTACCACCCTCTCTTGATTACTGTGGCTTTGTAATATTGGCTGAAGTCTGGGAGAGTTATGCCTCCTGCTTGGTTTTTGTTCTTCATGATTGCTTTGGCAATTCTGGGTCTTTTGTGGTTTCATATACATTTTTGGATTGTTTGTTCTAGTCCTGTGAAAACTGTCATGGGTAGTTTGATAGGGATTGCATTGAATCTGCAGATTGTTTTGGGCAGTATGGCCATTTTTACCATATTAATTTTGCCAGCCCAGGAGCCTGGAATATATTTCAGTTTCTTTGAATCCTCTTTAATTTCTTTGATTAATGTTTTATAGTTCTCAGTATATAGGTCTTTCACCTCCTTGGTCAGGTTTATTCCCAGGTATTTGATTTTTTGGGGTACAATTTTAAAAGGTATTGTAATTTTGTATTCCTTTTCTAATATTTAATAGTATACAGAAATGTGACTGATCTCTGAATGTATATACATATATACATTCAGAAATGTATGTATATAGTCTTATATCCTGATATTTTGGTGAATTTGTTGATCACTTTAAGTAGTTTTTGGGTTGAGTCCTTAGGGTTTTCTTTATATAGTATCATGTCATCTGCATGCAGTGACAGTTTTACCTCTTCTCTTCCAATTTGGATACCTACTATTTCTTTTGTTGAATAACAGTGGTGACAGTGGGCATCCTTGTCTTGTTCCAGATTTTAGCAGGAAGGCATTTCAGCTTTTCTCCATTGAGTATTATATTTGCTATGTGTTTGTCGTAAATGGCTTTTATTATGTTAAGGTATGTTCCCTCTTTACCCACTTTGGTAAGAGTTTTTATCATGAATGGATGTTGGACATTGTCAAATGCTTTTTCTGCATATATTGAGATGATCATGTGTTTTTTGACTTTTCTTTTGTTAATGTGGTATATGACATTGATTTGCATATGTTGAACCATCTTTGTGAACCTAAGATGAATCCCACTTAGTCATGGTATAGGATCTTTCTTATATGTTGTTGGATTCAGTCGGCTAAAATTTTGTTGAGAATTTTTGCATCTATATTCATCAAAGATACTGACCTATAGTTTTCTTTTTTTGGTGGTGTCTTTAGTTTTGCTATTAGCGTGATGGTGGTAACATAGAATGTCTTTGGGAGTGTTCCTTCTACAACGTTTTGGAAAAGTTTAAGGAGGATGGGTATAATTTCCTCTTTCTATGTGTGGTAGAATTTGCCTGTGAAGCCATCTGGTCCTGGACTTTTATTTGTAGGGAGTGTTTTAATGACATATTCATTTCTAGTGATCTATCTATTCAGTTGATCTATTTTTTCTTGATTCAGTTTTGGCAGGCTGTAAGTTTCTAGAAAGTTGTCCATTTCTTCTAGGTTGTCAAATTTGTTGACATGCAATTGTTTATAGTATTCGCTTATGGGTTTTTGTATTTCTGCAGTATCTGTTGAGAGTTCTTTTTTCATTTCTTACTTTGTTTATTTGTTTTTTTTCTCTCCTCTTCTTGGTGAGTCTGGGCAGAGGTTTGTCAATTTTGTCTACCTTTTCAAAGGACCAGCTCTTGGTATTATTGATTTTTTCTATTGTTTTTCCAATCACTGTTTTATTGATTTCCTCTCTGATCTTTATGATTTCTTTCCTTCTGCTGACTTTAAGTTTTGTTTGTTCTTTTCCTAATTCATTTAGGTAGTGACTTAAGTTGTCAATTTTTTTTTTTGGTAACATGTTTTTTAGTCTCCATGTAGTTAGTTTTTTCTCATTTCTTTTCCTGTGGTTGATTTCTACTCTTATGCCACTGTGGTCAGAGAAGATACTGGAAATAATTTTTATACTCTTAAATTTGTTGAGGTTGGCTTTATGCCCCAGTATGTGATCAGTCCTTGAGAATGGTCCACGTGCACTTGCGAAGAATGTATATTCTGATTGTTTTTGGATGTAGTGTCCCGAAAATGTCGATTAAGTATAACTTTTCTACTGTGTCATTTAGGATCTCTGTTGTCTTACTGATTTTCTGTCTAGAGCATCTGTCCATTGATGTGAGTGAGGTGTTAAAGTCTCCTACTATGACTGTATTCCCATCAATTTCTCATTTTATGTCTGTTAGTATTTGTTACAGGTTTCTGGGTGCTCCTATATTAGGGGCATATATATTGAAGATTGTAATATCCTATTCAGGAATGGATCCTTTAACCATTAAATAGTATCCTTCTTTGTCTTTCTTTACGGCCGTTATTTTAAAGTCTATTTTGTCTGATATGAGTATTGCAGCTCCTGCCTTCCTGTCTTGTCCATTGGCATGAAATATCTTTTCCCAACCCCTCACTTTCAATCTATCTGTGTCCTTTGCCCAAAGGTGAGTCTCTTGTAGAGAGCAGACTGTGATTGTAAGTTTTTGCTTTTTTTTATCCAATATGCCACTTTTTGTCTTCTGACTGGAGCATTCAGTCCATTGACATTTAAGGTGATTATTGATAGATATGTATTTATTGCCATTTTAGACTTTGTTTTTCAGTTGATTCTATGTTTCTCTTTTCTTTCTTTTTTTTTTTGTTGGGTGATTTCCATTTATTTTAGGCTTGAGTACTTTTCTTTTTAGTTTTTTGTGATTGTGATGTTTCATTTTGATTTGTGGTTGCCCTGTTTTTTAAGCATGTTAACCGCTCCTTGTATCTGCTTGCTTTAGCCTGATGGTCCTATAGGCTTAAACACAGTATTAAAATTTTAAAAAAGAAGGTATATTTTCTTACTTTTCTTCACCACATTCTATGATTTTGAAGTCTTTTTTAACATCTTCATGTTTAGATCTGTATGCTGCCTTATTTAAGTGATTGCTTTCCAAATGTGGTTTCCTCCATCCTATTTCTTCTTACCTTTTTTTTTAAAGAAGCCCCTTCAGTATTTCTTTTAGTATGAGTTTAGTATTGCTGTACTCTTTTAGCTTTTGTTTGTTGGAGAAATTCTTTACTTACCCTCCTATTTTAAATTATATCCTTGCTGGATAGAGTATTCTAGGTTGCAAATTTTTTTTCCTTTCAGAACTTTAAATATATCTTGCCCTTCCCTTCTGGTCTGTAGTGATTCTGTAGAGAAATCAGCTGAGAGTCTTATGGGGGTTCCCTTATAGTTAACGCTTTACTTTTCTCTTGCTACCGTTAGAATTCTCTCTTTAACTTTTGCCTTTTTGATCACAGTATGTCTTGGCATGGTCCTATTTGGGTTCATCTTGTTTGGGGCCCTCTGTGCTTCCTGTATCTTGATATCAGTTTCCTTTAGATTTGGAAAGTTTTCAGATATAGTTTCTTCAAATATATTTTCAGTCCCCCTTTCTTTTTCTTCTCCTCCTGGAATTCCTATTATGCATAGATTGGCCCACTTTTTATTATCCCATGGATCTCTTATATTGCTTTCGTGTTTTTTTCATTTGGTTTTCTGTCTGCTGTCCTGATTGGGTGACTTCCATTATTCTATCTTCCAAGGCACTAATTCATTCCTCTGCATTACTCATTCTGCTCTTTAGTGCCTTTAGCTTGGTTTGCAACTCTGCAAATGAATTTTCTAATTTTTCCATGTTTCTCCTTATATTTTCTAGTTCCTTTCTAAAGTAACCTGCATTACTGTTCATATTGGCTCTTAATTCCTTGATATTCAGCCTTAATTCCTTCACTATTTTCACTACCTCCATTTTTTTTTCTTTTTTGCCTTTATCTAGAGCTGCATCTGTGTCATATGGAGGTTCCCAGGCTAGGGGTCTAACAGGAGCTGTAGCTGACAGCCTTCGCCACAGCCACAGCAATGCAGGATCCAAACCATGTCTGCAACCTACACCACAGCTCATGGCAACGCTGGATCCATAACCCACTGAGCAAGGCCAGGGATCAAACCCGCAACGTCACGGTTCTTAGTCGGATTCGTTAACCACTGAGCCATGAAGGGAACTCCCACTACCCCCATTTTGAACTCAGTGTCTGTCAGACTGCAGAGGTCTGTTTCATTGTTTGCTGCTTCATGGGAATTCTGTTCTTTTAACTGGGAATGGTTCTTGAGCTTCTTCATCTTGCTTATGTTTTTCTTTTTCTGTGAGTTTAGGGAAGCCAAACTATAGCCTTGGAGGGCTACTTCTATGCCTGTGACAGAGGTGCCACACCCTCTGGGAGCCCGAGCATGCATGTGCAGGGAGATTCCTATGGTGGTCAGCCGCTCTTCCTCTCACCCTCCCCCAACAGTGGTGCCTTGCCTCTCCTGAAGGCCCAGACCGTCTCCCCGTTCCCTCTACTGTGGTGTTCCACTCCCTCCCGAAACACACCACTCCCCCGCCCATGGCGCACTGCTCCTTAGCCCAGTGCTCTCCCCGGGACTGACCTCTGGAACCTAAGTCTCAGTGCCCAACACCCATCCGAGTGTCTCAGGCTGTGGTGTCCAGGGTGGTGGTGCAGATGGTCTGTGTGGCTCTCACTCTGCATTGTCTTCAGTCCAGCTGCTGTGCTTTTCTCAGCAACTTTGAAGTCCCTCCATCTCAGCTGATCTCCTGGTTGGTTAGGTGGCCTCCAAGGGTGTGGGTTCCTTTTCTCCTTCACAGCTCCCTCTCAGGATTGCTAATCCCATCCTGACTCCTTTTCTCTCTCTCTTTCTTTTGTTCTACCCAGTAATGTCAAGGGTTTCTTGCCCTTTTTGGAGGTTTAAGTTCTTCTGCCAGCCTTCAGTAGACGTTGCATGTAAGTCATTTTACATGTAGATGTGTTTTTTTGATGTGTTTGTGGGAGAAGGTGAGTGATGTCTTGCTCCTCTGCCATCTTGACCTGCCTCTTCCACATCTTCTTAAACCAATCATCTGTCGATGGACATCTAAATTGTTTCCATGTCTTGGCTATTGTGAATAGTGCTGCTATGAACATAGGGGTGCATGTATTTTTTTAAAGGAAAGTTTTGTTTGGATATATGCCCAGGAGTGGGATTGCTGGATCATATGGTAGTACTTTTTTTTTTTAACTCAGTGAATTTTATTACATTTATAGTTGTACAATGATCATCACAACCAAATTTTATAGCATTTCCATCCCAAACCCCCAGCCAATCCCCTCCACCTCCCCAACCTGTCTCCTTTGGAAACCAATAGGTTTTCAAAGTCTATAAGTCAATATCTGTTCTGCAAAGAAATTCATTGTGTCCTTTTTTTAAGATTCCAATATAAGTGATAGCATATGATATTGGTGTGTCACTGTCTGACTGTCTTTACTTAGTATAATTTCTAAGCCCATCCATGTAGTTGCAAATGCAGTTATTTCATTCTTTTTAATTGCTGAGTAATATTCCCTTATGTATATGAACCACATCTTCTTTATCCACTCCTCTGTCAATGGACATTTAGGTTGCTTCCATGTCTTGGCTATTGTATATAATGCTTCAACGACTACTGGAGTATGTGCATATTTTTGAGTTTTCTCTGGATAGATGCCTGGGAATGGAACGCTGGATCAAACGGTTACTCTCTTTTTAATTTTTTGAGGAATCTCCATACTGTTTTCCATAGTGGTTGCACCAGTTTACATTCCAACCAACAGCATAAAACTGTTCCCTTTTCTCCACACCCTCTCCAGAATTTATTGTTTGTAGACTTTTTGATGATGGCCATTCTGGCTGGTGTAAGGTGGTACCTCATAGAAGTTTTGATTTGCATTTCTCTAACAATTTGTGATGTTGAACATCTTTTTGTATGATTTTTGGCCATATGTATGTCTTCTTTGGAGAACTGTCTGTTTAGAATTCTGCCCATTTATTTATTTATTTATTTTTATTTATTTTGGTATTGAGCTGCAGTAGGTATTTATAAATTTTGGAGATTAATCCCTTATCAGCTTCTTCATTTGCAAATATTTTATCCCATTTATAAATGTCTTTTCATTTGGTTTAGGGTTTCCTTTGCTGTGCAGAAACTTTTAAGTTTAATTAGGTCCCATTTATTTATTTTTGTTTTTATTTTCATTACTCTAGAAGGTGTATCTGAGATGATACTGCTGTGGTTTATGTCAGAGAGTGCTCAGCCTGTGTTTTCCTCAAAGAGTTTTATAGTATCTAATTTTATTTATTTATTTATTTATTTATTTATTTATTGGCTTTTGTCATTTTTAGGGCCGTACCTGCGGCATAGGGAGGTTCCCAAGCTAGGGCTCTAATCGGAGCTATTGCTGCCGACCTACGCCAGAGCCACAGCAATGCCAGATCCAAGCCATGTCTGCATCCTACACCACAGCTCATAGCAGCACCAGATCCTTAACCCACTCAGTGAGGCCAGGGATCAAACCTGCAACCTCATGGTTCCTAGTCGGGTTTGTTTACAGCTGCACCACAATGGGAACTCCAGTATCCAATTTTACATTTAGTTCTTTAATCCATTTTGAGTTTATTTTTGTGTATGGTGTTAGCAAGTATTCTCATTTCATTCTTTTACATGTAGCTGTCCAGTTTTCCCAGCACAACTTATTGAAGGGATTGTTTTTCTCCACTGTGTATTCTTGCCTCCTTGGTGATAGATTAGTTTACTGTAGGTGAGTGGGTTTAATTATGGGCTCTCTATCCTGTTCCACTGATCTGTATGTCTGTTTTTGTGCCAGTACCATATTGTTTGATCTGTAGTCTGTAGTACAGTTCTTTCAGCTCCTGTTTTCTGTCTCAGGATGGCTTTGGCTATTCTGGGTCTTTTGTGCTACCATACAAACTTTAAAATATTTTGTTCTTGTTCTGTGAAAAATGTCCTTGGTAATTTGATAGAGATTGCATTGAATCTGTAGTTTGCCTTGGGTAGTATAGTCATTTTGATAATATTGATTCTTCCAATCCAAAATCATGTCTTTTTTTTTTTTTTTGGTCTTTTGTCTATTTAGGGCCACACCCACAGCATATGGAAGTTCCCAGGCTAGGGGCTGAATCAGAGCTGTAGCTGCTGGCCTATGCCACAGCCACAGGAATGCCAGATCTGAGGCGCATCTGCTACCTATATCACAGCTAATGGTAACACCAGATCAGTAACCCATTGAGCAAGGCCAGAGATCGAACCTGTGTCCTCATGGATACTAGCCAGGCTTGTTAACTGCAGAGCCACTATGGGAACTCTGCATGTATGCCTTTCCATCTGTTTGTGTCATCTTTGATTTCTTTCATCAGCACCTTACAGATTTCAGGGTACAAGTCTTTTGTCTCTTTAGGTAGGTTTATTAGGTATTTATTCTTTTTAATGCAATGGTAAATGGGATTCTTTCCCTAATTTCCCTTTCTGATCTTTGGTTGTTAGTATGTAGAAATGCAGTCCATTTCTGTGTATTAATTTTGTATCCTGCAGCTTTGCCAAATTCATGAGCTCTAAGAGTTCTCTGGTAGCATCTTTAGGATTTTCTAGGTATAGTATCATGTCATCAGCAGTGATAGTTTTACTTCTTCCTTTCCAATCTGGATCCCTTTTATTTCTTTTTTCTTCTCTGATTGTTGTGGCTAGGACTTCCAAAACTATGCCAAATAGTCGTGGTGAGAGCAGACATCCTTCTCTTGTTTCTGATATCACTAGGAATTCTTTCAACTTTTCACCATTGAGAATGATGTTAGCAGTGGGTTTGTCATATATGACCTTTATTATATTGAGGTAGGTTCCCTTTATGCCCACTTTATAGAGTGTTTTTGTCAGAAATGGGTGTTGGATTTTGTCCAAAGCTTTTTCTGCATCTATTGAGAGGATCATATGGTTTTTATTCTTCAGTTTGTTGATGTGGTGTATCACACTGTTTGATTTGTGGATATTGAAAAATACTTGTATCCCTGGGATAAATTCCACTTGATCATGGTGTACAATCCTTTTAATGTATTGTTGGATTCAGTTTGCTAGTATTTTGTTGAGCATTTTTGCATCTATACATCAGTGATATTGGCCTATAATTTTCTCTTTTTTGTGGTATCTTCGGTTTTGGTATCAGGGTGATAGTGGCCTCATGGAATGAGTTTGGGAGTATTCCTTCCTCTACAATTTTTTTGGAATAGTTTCAGAAAGATAGGTGTTAACTCTTCTCTAAATGTTTGATCTAATTCACCTGTGAAGTCATTAGGTCCTGGACTTTTGTTTGTTAGAATCTTTTTAATCACAGTTTCAATTTCAGTATTTGTATTTGGTCCATTAATCTTTTCTCTTTTGTCTGGTTTAGTCTTGGGAGATTGTGCTTTTCTAAGAATTTGTCCATTTCTTCTAGGTTTTCCTTTTTATTGGCATATAGTTTCTTGTTGTAGTCTCTTATGATCCTTTGTATTTCTGTGATGTCCATTGTAACTTTTCCTTTTTCATTCCTAATTTTATTGATTTGGGTCCTCTTTTTTTCTTGATGAGTGTGTCTAAGGGTTTATCAATTTTGTTGATTTTTTCAAAGAACCAGCTTTTATTTTATTTTTTATTAAAAAATTTTTTTTGTCTTTTTGCCTTTTCTAGGGCCACACCCATGGCATATGGAGGTTCCCAGGCTAGGGGTCCAATCAGAGCTGTAGCCAACAGCTATGCCACAACCACAGCTACGTGGGATCCAGGCCGTGTCTGCAAACTATACCACAGCTCACGGCAACACTGGATCCTTAACCCACTGAGCAAGGCCAGGGATCAAACCCTCAACCTCATGGTTCCTAGTCAGATTTGTTAACCACTGAGCCAGGATAGGAACTCCGCAAAGAACCAGCTTTTAGTTTCATTGATCTTTTCTGTGGTTTTCTTTGTTCCTATTTCATTATTTCTACTCTGATCTTTATGATTTCTTCCCTTCTGCTAACTTAAGGTCTTGTATGTTCTTCTCTCCCTAGTTGCTTTAGGTGTAAAATTAAGTTGTTTATTTGAGCTTTTTCTTATTTCCTAAGGTAGGCTTGTATTGCTATAAACTTCCCTGTTAGAACTGCTTTTGCTGCATCCCATATGTTTTAGATTTTTGTATCTTCATTGTCATTTGCTTCTAGGTATTTTTTAATTTCCTCTCTGATTTCTTCAGTGATCCATTGGTTGTTTAGTAGCATGTTGTTTAGTCTCCACACGTTTGTGTTTTTTGCAGTTTTTTTCTTGTTGTTGATTTCCAGTCGTATAGTATTAAGGTCAGAAAAGATGCTTGATGTGATTTCAGTTTTCTTAAAGTTTCCAAGGCCTGATTTGTGGCCCAGAACGTGATCAATCCTAGAGAATGTTCTGTGTGCACTTCAGAAGAATGTATATTCTGTTGCTTTTGGATGGAATGTTCTATAAATATATATCAAGTCCATCAGGTTTAATACATCATTTAAGGCCTGGTTTCCTTATTGATTTTCTCTCTGAATGATCTGTCCATTGCTGTAGATGGGGTGTTAAAAGTCCCCTGCTATTATTGTGTTTTTGTCAATTTCCCCTTTTAAGGTTGTTAGCAGTTGTTTTATATATTGAGGTGATCCTATGTTGGGTGCATATATATTTACAATTGTTATATCTTCTTCTTGAATTGATCCTTTGGTCATTATGTAATGTCCTTCCATGTTTCTTATAATACTCTTTATTTTAAAGTATATTTTGTCTGATATGAGTATTGCTACTCAGCTCTCTTTTGATTCCCACTTGCATGGCGGATTTTCTTCCATCCTCTCACTTTCAACTTGTATGTGTTGCTAGAAATGAAGTGGGTCTCTTGCAGGCAGCATAGACATGGGCCTTGTTTTCGTATTTATTCAACAAGCCTATGTCTTTTGGTGGGGCATTTAGTCCATAATTTTTGAAATGTATGTTCTTACTGCCATTTTATTAACTGTTCTGGATTTGTTTTTGTTGGTCTTTTTTCTTCCCTTCTTCTCTTGTTCTATTCTCTTGATGACTATCTTTGATGACTATCTTTAATATTGATGACTATCTTTAGTGTTGTATTTGGATTGCTTTTTCTTATTTGTGTGTGTATCTATTGTAGATTTTTGGTTTGCACTTACCCTGAAGTTTTGATATAGGAGTGTGTGTGTGTGTGTGTGTGTGTGTGTATACATATATACTATATATATACACATATATATATAACTATATATATATATATATATATACATATATACACACACACATATATACATATATTTCCTTTAAATTGTTGGTCTCAATTGCAACTTCATTTCCAGTGTCCTGCATTTGTACCCTCCTCTCACGATTTCTGATTTTGGTAGTGTAATTGTGTATGGATGATTTCCTACCTTTACTATATGTATGCCTTTGCTAGTGAAACTTGTCATTTGTAATATTTTTTTTCCTAGTTGTGGCCTTTTCTTTTCCACCTAGAGAAGTTCCTTTAGTATTTGTTGTAAAGCTAGTTTAGTCGTGCTGAATTTGCTTAGCTTTTGCTTGTCTGTTAAGCTTTTGATTTCTCCTTCAAATCTGAATGAGAGCCTTGCTGGGTAGATTAATCTTGTTTGGAGGGCTTTTTTTCCTTTCATCACTTTAAGTATATCATGCCACTCCCTTCTGGCCTGCAGAGTTTCTGCAGAAAAATCTGCATATAACCTTATCGGGGTTCTCTTGTATGTTGTTTGTTTCTTTTGCCTAGTAGCTGCTTTCAATATTTTCTCTTTGTCTTTAATTTTGGTAAGTTTGATTAATATGTGCCTAGGGGTGTTGCTCCTTGGTTTTATTTTATGTGGTACTCTTTGTGCTTCCTGGATTTGAGTGAGTGATTCCTTTCCTGTTTTAGGGAAGTTTTCTGCTATTATCTCTTCAAAAATTTTTCTGGCCCTTTCTTGCACTCTTCTCCTTCTGGCACCCCATAATATGGATGTTGGTGCATTTAACATTGTCCCAGAGTTCTCTTAGACAGTCTTCATTTCAGTCTTTTTTCCTCTTTTCTCTTCCACATCAGTGCTTTTCAGTGGTCTGTCCAACTCTCTTATTCTATCTTCTGCCTCATTTTTTGCTGTTGGTTGCTTCTAATGAATTTTTTATTTCAGTTATTGTATTTTGCATCTCTGCTTGCTTAAGTTTTAAATCTTCTTTTTCTTTGCTCAATTTTTTTATATAATTTATCAATCTTTGCCCCCAGTTTATATCCAAGATCTTGAAGCATCTTTATTATCACCAGTCTAAAGTCTTTTTCATGAAGGTTGGTAATCTCCAGAGCACTTAGCTGTTTTCTGGGTTTTTTTTTTCTTGCTCCCTTATCTGAGTCATAATTCCCCACCTTTCCATTTTGTGTAAATTTTTGGTATGGTCTCCTTTTTGCAAACAATAGAGTTGTAGCTACTCTTGCATCTAATATCTGCCCCCTTTGTGGCTGAATTTGGTATAGGGGCTTGCTGTAGGCTTTTTGATGAAAGGGACTGGTGCCTGCCCACTGGTAGGTGGAGCTGATCCTCATCCCTCTGTGGGTCTTTGCAGCTGTGTGCCTGGGGGTATTTAGGCAGTCCGTTTGCTGATGGGTGGTGATACCTTCCCACCTAGATTATTGTTTGGCCTGGTGTTTCTCAAACCTGACAGGCGGGGCCAGATTTTTTCAAAATTTCCACCTGTGGAGGAGCACACACTGATGATTATTCCCGAGACTTTTGTTGCCAATGTCCTTCCCCCAACAATGAGCCACAGTCACCTCCTGTTTTCCTACTAGATCCTCCAGGAAGCACAGTCAGGTCTGACCTATTTTTCTATGGAGTCTCTGCCTTGCCCTGGGACTCAGTGTGCATGAAATCCTGTGTGTGCCTTTCAAGGATAGGGTCTCTATTTCCCCCAGTCCCATGGAGCTCCTGCACACAAACCCCACTGACTCTCAATGCCAAATGCTCCAGGAGCTCCTTCTCCCAATGCCAGATCCCCAGGTGTGGGGACCTGACCGTGAGGCTCAGAACTTTCACTCCCCTAGGTGAGTCTCTATGATATAGTTACATTCCAGTCTGTGGACTGCCCTCCTAGTGGGTATGGGGTTGCTCATGTGGAGTAATAGCCCCTCCTACCATCTTGATCTGGCCTCCTCTTTGTCTTCTGGAGTAGGATATCTTTTTTTTTTAATAGTTTGCAGTCTATTTGATTGAAGGTTGTTCAGCATTTGGTTGTAATTTTGTTGCTTTTATGAGAGAAGGTGAGCTCCAGTCCTTCTGCTCTACCATCTTAATCCCATCTCTCTCATATGGTAGTTCTATGTTTAGTTTTCTGAGCTACCTACATACTGTTTTCCATAGTAGTTGTACCAATTTACATTCCCACCAATAGTGTAGGAGGGTTCCCTTTTCTCCACACCTTCTCCAGCATTTATTTATTTGTAGACTTACTAGTGATGTCCATTCTGACTGGTGTGAGGTGGTACCTTATTGTAGTTTTGATTTGCATTTCTCTAATAATTAGTGATGTTGAGCATTTTTTTATGTATCTATTGGCCATCCATATGTCTTCTCTGGAGAAATGTCTATTCAGGTCTTTTGCCCATTTTTCAATTTTATTTTTATTTTCGCTGTTGAGTTTTTTTGTATATATTGGAGATTGAGCCCTTGTCAGTTGCATTGTTTGAAACTGTCTTCTCCCATTCTGTAGGTTGAGGTCTTTTTTCTTTTTCTTTTTTTTAATGGTTTCCTTTGCTGTGCAAAACCTTGTCAGTTTGATTAGGTCCCATTGTTTTATTTTTGCTTTTATTTCTATTGCTTTGGGAAAATGACCTAAGAAAACATGTGTAAAATTGTTGTCAGAGAATGTTTTGCCTCTGTTTTCTTCTAAAAGTTTTATGGTGTCTTGTCTTATATTTAAGTCTTTAAGCCATTTTGAGTTTATTTGTGTGCATGGTGTGAGGGTGTGTTCCAGTTTCATTGATTTACATGCAGCTGTCCAGTTTCTCCAGCACCACTTGCTGGAGACTGTCTTTTTCCCATTTTATATACTTGCCTCCTTTGTCAAAGATTAATTGACCATAGGTGTCTGGGTTCTCTATTCTGTTCCATTGATCTATATGTCTGTTTTTGTAGCAGCACCACACTATCTTGATTACTGTAGCTTTGTAATATTCTCTGAAGTCTGGGAGTTATGCCTCCTGCTTGTTTTTTGCTCCTCAGGATTGCTTTGGCAATTCTGGGTATTTTATGGTCCATATAAATTTTTGCATGGTCTGTTGCAGTTCTGTGAAAAATGTCATGGGTGATTTGATAGGGATTGCACTATTTGTTTCTTTAAGTCCCACCCCATCTCCCACTCTCTACATTTTTCCTCTGGCTTTCTCTCTGCATTTTGCATCCGACAGAAACATGAGAGAACAATAACTGGTTCTGTGAAAAGAAGACAAGCTGTGGTGCCAGAAGCCAGAAACAAGTGGGACAGGAGACAAAAGAGCTATCTGAGAGAGGAGCAGATGTAAGGCATCCACTAAAAGGGCCTCATTTATGAATTGTCAAGGAGCCCAAGGTCAGGGCAGAATTTGATTCAGAAATAACTCAAATGTAGTTTTCCACTATTTTGAAAGGAAGTTTTCTATTGGATGAATAAGATATTATTAAACAAACTGTTATTTTTAAACTAATACAGCCATAATTCACAAACCTAGTTTTCATTTTATGAGTTCTTTATCTGCACATATGAAAAGATTAAGGTTTTCTTGGCCTGGTCTATTTGTAAATGAACACCTCATAATTCATGGGCCTTACAACACAAGGTGGAAGGAAAGCAAAGCTGCACAATGGCGTCTTTTCAATGGGGCCTCCGCTGACCGCTGTTTTCACAGCTGTTTCCTGAGCACTCCTCATCTCCACATTAGGGATTTCTGTCTGGCTCGTTAGTGCAGCCTAAATGCCTGGACCACGGCCTGGAACACATTAGGTACTTGACGTATGGAAGAGTGTGAACTGAAGCAAACTGGGAAGGCTCCCTGGGAGTGGTGGGCTGCCACAAAGCTCTCCTTTCTTTGATGGGGCTCAATAAGCTGGCTTTCCATGAAGCTGAAGCTCCTCGGGTTTAACCGTCAAAAGGAATACCGCTGCTACCCTGCACCCAGTGCTACAGTGTGTAAGGGTGGTGTCAGCTGGAACTCTAGGTCTCGAGGCTTTTTGGGCATCACCAAGGCCAGTGCAGCTCTATGTGCCCCCTCGGGGGAGATGATGTAGGGAGGGTGTGAGGAGGAGTGTTGCCCCATCCATGGTGGGGATGCGACGCTGTCAGGCTTGGGCAGGGAAATGTTTAACGGGCACCCTGCCTGGCACTGAGCTGTGGCAGTGTCCCAGTCTTTGCTCCCAAAAGGGAAGAGCTGGCATGTAGGCATGGGAAACCATTGCTGAAGGACACTGTGGGGAGTGTGGAAGTCAGTCCGTGTCTCTTGATGCATCCTTGTTATCTTTCCATATTGAGATTTTTAGGGAGACTAACTAGCTTAACTTATACCCACTCCTGACAGTTCTCATCCCCTGCAGCCTTTATTGCCTTTAACAAGCAGACAAGTAGTTCCCCCAGCTAGAGAATGATGATGCAGTGCCTGCTATATTTGTTGGCAGATGTGGGAGCAAGGAATGGGAAGCTTGATTGCAAGTGTCTGTGGTGGGGCTGCCATGCTCTCCACCTGGAGCAAGTCCCCTGCCCACATCCTGCATCTAGAGCCCAGGTACTAGCAGCAGTGGCACCGTGGGAGGAACTTGCTTTGCACAGCGGGGTTTTTCCTAAAGAGGCAGAAGGGATCAAATAAAGCCTTTCTGCTCACTGGAATTCAATAATCGTGTTTCAAGAGCAAAACAAATCCTGCAGAGTATTTGATTTAAAATACTTCATAGTTCATCAAATATTTTCCTAGAATTTCTCATTTGTTCTTGACAAATAATAGTGAGACGAGACTATTCATCCCATTTTACAGGTGAGAAACTTGAGTCTTAGAGAGCTTGTGTCCAGAAGAAGTGGAAGGAAACCCCCAAAGCTCCGATTCTCACACCGGGGCTTGAACTGAGCCCTGCAGGAGACCCAGATATGATTGGGACATAGAACATGTCTGTCTTCAAGCAGTGGTCTCAGGGAAGACCTCACTGAACAGACACTGCTGAAGTCAAGATGCCATCTGTAAGTTCATTTGGGAAGTAGTGGCTTTGATACAACGCTGAAGCATATCTTGGTTGGCATTGTCTACTTCTTTCTCAGGAAGCTGTCTCACTGGGAGAAAATGAAGATTGTAGCTCCCTGGGTCTTATTTACAAGGTGCTACTGGCCCTCAGTAGCCAGGGTTCCCAGAATTATCAAATAGAACTATAAAATGCCCACTGACCTTTGTGTTTCAGATAAATAATGAATAATATTTCAGTATGATTATACCCCATATATTGCATGGGGGGTCCTTGTTACAGTAAGCACCAGGTATTTTATCTGGTAAAATTATCAGCAGATTAGGCACTTGAATAACTTTGTTTTTCTAACCACCCACCACCACTTTCTAGTACTCCACATTCTGGATCTTTCTCACCAGGGCCATGCAGAGTATCCCTCTTTGACAAGAGCCTTCTAGAGACAAGATGGCTTAGCTCAAAGGAGTGAGACCTACCTTGCGATTTCAGGCCAAGTCCTCTCTGGTCGTGTGGGTTCCAGGGATCCCAAATTCACAAGAGAGGAAAAGCAGTGCCCCTGCTGGCTCTCAGGTTGCCTAGGCAGAAAGGTTTTGAAACTGCCAGCACTAAAGGCCTGAACCTAGCCAGAACACAGATTGGGACTTGAACCCACGTTTTTAAATTTGAATTACTCACTCCGTGTCCGGATTCACTAAGGTTCAGGTTCTTTATGCCTCTGCCCAGAAGGAATTCAGAGAGAGACAAAGTGATAAGGTAAGAAACAGATTTATTGAAATAGGATGCTTGTGATATGTAAGCGGGCAGACAAAGAAGCTCTGTCCCAAGGATCCAGTGGGCCATAGTTTTATCATCCAAGTAGAGTAGGGGTTGGAAAGGCCCGCCTCTTCCTTTCTGAGTGTCTGGTAAGGTGTATATTCAAACCAGCCGAGGGGTGGTCCCCAAACTGTTACCCTTGGTCTGAACTTGAATACAGTCCTCATCCCATCCCCCAGCCAATGACCTGAAGCAATCCTCGCACCTCCACTAGTCAAGCAAGCCTGCCTTGTTCTGATGGCTTTCTTGAACTTGGAGTGGTCTCCCAACACCCCCCAGGTTTCCCTCTTTATCTGTGATCCCCTACTGGGACTTCCACAACCACCTATGCCTACTCCATCCCTATCAGTTTCAGCAGAGGTGGAGTCATACATCTCTTGAATTTTCTCTTTCTCTTTCCTGAAACTGTTAACAGACCTGGATCCTTTCGCCCTCACGAAGTAAAGCCAATCTACTGACACCAGATTGTGATGAAGGAAAGTACAAAATTTATTGCAGGGCGCCCAGTAAGGAGAATAGGCAGCTCATGCTCAAAAGACCTGAGCTCCCCCACGGGCTTTCAGGGAAAGGTTTTTAAAGGCAGAGTGAGGGAGGAGGCTGCAGGGTGTGTGATCAGCTTGTGCACAATTCTTGAGTTGGTTGGTATCAAGGTGAAGTTGGCGGCATCACTGATCTTCTGGTTTCAACCAGTCTGGGGTCCATGTGCTTATGGTCAGCAGTTTTCATCTGGTGGGGGTCTACTTCCTGTAAAAACAATTTAAGATGTGTGTCAGACCTTTATCTCTATCTTTCAGGGAAATGGGAGTTCAGTGACACTGCTATATGGATGATTTATAGTATAAATTGTTACCAGTTTCCTGTCTCAAGAGCTATTCTTTGTTTCTACGTCTCAGCATTTCCTAATCATTAACTCTTGAGAGCCAGCCTTTTGAGATCAGAAGAGGCCTGGGAGACCAAAGCAAAAGCCTTATACTTTTCAGTTTCAAAAGTGTACACAGTTTCAAAACCACTGGATGGACTGCTTTGAAATAAATGATCTCTGGAACTCTAGGAACCTCACCAGAAGTATGTTGGGCATCATGGCCCATATTCCTTCCCCAGACTCCAGCACATGCCCCTTAATCTAGCAAGGCTCGCAGTTCAGCGCATGCACGTCCACGTACCCTCATGCTCTGCTGGTGACCTGTTCTCACACGAGGCCCTCTTTACGTTTGCAGATTGAATTTAGATGAACATTTTTAAAAAAAAGAAAAATCATGGACCACTTTTCTGCAGGCTGAGTGAGCACGGCTTAATTTCAGGGAGAGATGAGGTATGGTCTTAGCTATGTTCTAAGGAAAGGGAGGAAGCTGATGGTTGCTGATATCCTGGGGCTCTGCCCTCTACCCCTGCTGGACTTACCAAGTAGGACTTACCAAGTAGGGGTTCTGAGGATGCTGCAGGCTGGGTCCTCATGGACAGAGGAGAGGGCAGATACCTTGAAGCCTGAGCTGGTGGCGGGGGGCAGGGTCTCACAGTGGACAGACTTGGGGCTGGGCTGGCAGCTTGTTAGCTACTTCCCTTCTCCAGCACCCTCTGTGTCCATCACCAGGCATGTATGGTTGGGTCCTGGGAGCTGAGGGGGGCTAGGCGACCAGGGAGGGGGATAATCCACTTCCCGGAGGTCAGAGCCCAGCCCCTCCTGGGTGGAGACACACGTAATGGGTGTGTGGCTCTTCTCTCTGCGGGGAGCCTCCGGACCCTGGGAATCCTGGTCTCTAGATGGGAGACCGTGGATGCTAGACTCAGTCTCCCTGGTCTCAGCACAGTTGCCGCTTGCCAGAGTGTAAGTTTTTAGTATTATCATTTTAGTTTAGTTTTTAGTATGCCTGCCCTTTTCTCCACCAAAAAGCGGGTGAAGTGAAGTAAGTCTTGTACCAGGACTGGCCATTCCTTCCTCAAAGCCTCAAAGACTATTTCCATTCTGATCAGTGTAATTTGAAATGCGGTTGGGTTTTCACTTCCATCCTGTAATCTTTCCCCTACCCAGATTCAATTTAGATTAAGAAGAACAAAGGTAGGGCATGTTTGCCCTCAGCTCAATCAGTGGTTCAGCTGTCACCCCTCCTATTCCGCCCTGCCTCTGAGGCTTTCAGTCTGGAAGGGACTAGCAGAGGGAGGGGCTCCCAGAATGGAGGGGGTGAGACGCTCTTGGAGCCAACGAAGTTCAAGGCTAATCCTCTCCTTCTTGGTGTTCCTGTGTGTATTTTCATCATCCTTATGTCACTCATGGCCTGTGTGTCTCCACGGAAGGGATTTCCAGGCCCTCACCTCACCACAGCTTCCCCAGTTCAGCAGCCCCGGGTCGCTTCACAGTTCTGTACAGTCTGGTTTTCCTGTCTGGACCAGTACAGGCTGGCCTTGCTTGGGAATGAAGTCACAGCTCCCTTAGCCCTTCTCAGCACCCTCGCTGCTTCCCGCCACTTCCTGGAACCTACCCGCTCCTCAGCTCATCTTTCTCAGCCCTCCACCGGTATTCCCACCTGGGCCCTGCCTCCACGGAGCTGTGACACAGGATGCTCCTGGGCACCTAGTGTGTGTGCCCAGCGGCCCAGGTTTGGACAAAGGTTGTCCATGTAAAACTCCTGACCCCAAACTTATAAGCTGCACACCTTCATTCAAGCCACTAACTCTCTGGACCTTTTTCTTTTCCTTTTTTTTAGGACCACACCTGCAGCATATGGAAGTTTCCAGGCTAGGGGTCGAATCGGAGCTGCAGCTGCCAGCTAAGCCACAGCCTCAGCAAAGCAGGATCCAAGTCAGGTCTGCAACCTACACCACAGCTCATGGCTACACCTGATCCTTAATGCACCAGTTGAGGTCAGGGATTGAATCCATATCCTCATGGATACTAGTTGGGTTCTTAACCCACTGAGCCACAGCAGGAACTACCAGGGCCTTCATTTATCATCATCAAATAACCCGAAGAGATGCTTTCAGGTACCTTTCTTCTCTAAGGTCCCTTGGTCTTCCACCTGCCTTCCAGCGTCCAGATGTGGCAGAGGGTCTTGTAGGCTGAGATTTGAGTGCAGGACCGCCCTTAGACATGGGGAAGATTGAGCCCCTTTTCTAGTCTCACATGCTACAACCCTTGCTCTAGCCTCTCCACTTCCCGTGGGTGACAAGGATGGGAAGATCAAAGGACACATGTCCACCCAAAGCCCACTGCTCCCCTTCCAGCCCAGGCTCTGTCCACTCGGGGCGCTGGGAATGCCCAGGCAGACTTGAGCCAACTTCCAGGCTCTGTGTGGAGCCTTCCTTGGGTCTGGCCTCTGGAGGGTGGACGTGCCTGTCCTTACTGCCACATGTAAGCAAGGCTGCAGCTTTCTAGGACTCAAGACTCGGGATAGATTAATGATCAGAGCCATTCTGAAGGGAATGGAATTATTAATAATCTATTCCTGATAGAATAAGGCTTTGCTTCCCTCTCCCAGGCCTGTCACAGGCTGTGGAAGGCGGGGGAGGTTCCCATTAATCACGCTGCTCGGATGTTCCTGCCCGCTCAATAGTCACAGAAATGAATATATTGCTCAGAAAACACGGCAGGGATTGTTACCGCACAGACACTACGGCATTATTGTCATTGTCAGGTTGCTTGATGGCTTCATAATTTTAATAAAAGAACTGGGTTTTTGACTCGAAGGAGCGATTAATAAAGCAGTCCACACACACACGCCAAGAGAGCCCTGAGCTCCTGATGGGTCTGAGGGCTCTCCTGCTCTCCCGTGGAGAGACAAGACATGTGCTCAGCACCTAAGCCTTGAACCCCTCCTCAAGCGCTCCTGCCTGAGGCTGCACAGTGAAATAGTTGTGCCCTATAAATGGAGAGAAGATGGAGAAAATTAACCAATACGAAGTTTTTTTTTTTTTTTTGGTCTTTTTGCCTTTATGTAGAGCCGCACCCGCGGCATATGGAGGTTCCCAGGCTAGGGGTCTAACAGGAGCTGTAGCCGCCGGCCTTCGCCACAGCCACAGCAATGCGGGATCCGAGCTGCGTCTGCAACCTACACCACAGCTCACGGCCACGCCGGATCCTTAACCCACTGAGGAAGGCCAGAGATCGAACCCGCAACCTCATGGTTCCTAGCCGGATTCGTTAACCGCTGAGCCACGAAGGGAACTCCCCAATACGAAGTTTTTAACCACTTGCATGAGTCTGGATGTGCTCAGGTATCTGTGATGGAAAGTCAGACCAAAAAGGCAAAAGGGTGGGGTTGGTACAGGTGGATTGGTTCAAAGGGCTACATGGATTAGAGGATAGGTGCCCCTTCAGGCAAGGCTGCAGCCGGGGACAAAAATTCAGCCGTCAAGACCCCAGCCCTGTCCTCCGACCCCGCCACCCAGCTTTCTTCTGTGTGGGCTGCTTCTCAGGCCGCCCCCAGCACTGCACCCCAGCACCTCTGTTGTGGAGAAGCTTCCCTGAGCACCAAGCCTCTGCTTTCTTTGCTTCTTAACCCACACACCCCTCCCTCTGTTTGTTTGCTGTCACCCCTGGTGAGAGCTAGGGCTTTGCAGGGTTCAGGACTTTGCAATGAGAGCCTCCAGCAGTGCCTGAGATGCAAATTCCCTGAGGTCGCTCAGCACACACCTGATGGAGCCAAGGGTTGAACCCAGATAATTAAACTTCAGATCCTGTGATGAGCCAGGTGGCCTTGTAGAGGCTGGCATCCAGTGTCTTCACGAGCTGCGAATAGTTGGCACTGGAGAGAGGTGGAGGGAGGGGGAGGGGAGAGAGGAAGGGAGGGGGAGGGGAGGGAGAGAGGGAGGGGGATGGAGAGAGAAGGCTGAAGTCCTAGCACGGTGAGCTCAGCTCCTCCCTGGGACAGAGGTGACACCAGCCTCCCTCCACCACAACCACCCTGAAATGTGCAAGTTTGGGTAAAGCTAGAGAGGGAACCTATTAAAGAAACAAATCATTAGCAAAGTCTAATTATTGAACAATTCCATTTTCCATGAGTCCTGCCTAATCATTTACTTCCAGGCACAGATTCATTTTCTATTTACCTCGGTACCAGGCCACTGTGGGGGGTCCTGCCTCTCCAGCCTGCAGGGTCTCCAAGGTCAGGGCCAGGCACAAAGAGCCCAGAGGTGGCCACATCCCCAGAACCTTCTGCTCTTCCTGAAAGGCTAGTTTCAGAGCACTGACTCAGGAATCTTTTTTTTTCTGCCTTTTTGTCTTTTTTTAGGGCCACACCCGCGGCATGTGGAGGTTCCCAGGCTAGGGGTCTAACAGGAGCTGTAGCTGCCGGCCTTCGCCACAGCCACATCAACGCGGGATCTGAGCCGCGTCTGCAACCTACACCACAGCTCACGGCAACGCCGGATCCTTAACCCACTGAGTGAGGCCAGGGATTGAACCCGCAGCCTCATGGTTCCTAGTTGGATTCAGACTCCTGTCTTTAACCTTTCTGTGCTTAAGGTTCTCCTTTCATGGGGTTGCTCAGGAACAAAGAAAACCATGCGGACGTTCTGTCCCTCCGCAAGTGGCCCCCTTGTTGCTCTTCTCATTGGGACTGAGTGCGGTGCACAGCTGGACTGGGCGGGGGCCGAAGCCCTGATGCTCTAACTGTGGCTTCTTGGCTGCAAGGTGACAGGCACATCCTCAAAGCTTGCTAGCTCTCCCTCCCAGCCACAAGGTAGCCACGGAGCAGGCCGGCTCATTATGTAGCCATTAGATGCCCATAAAAGTGGCTGCTACAAAGCCCATTAGTTAATTACAAAGTAATTGCAAACACACTGAAAGGAACATCTGCTTGATTTATTCTAATTGCTTAGACATGCTAAAGTCTTCCCAACTGGTATGCAGGCCTCAGGAGAACAGCAGCTTCCTAAGTCCAGAGTGGCCATGCCCAGAGCAGGCATGGGGTGGGTTGCAGGGCTCGTGGACCAGCACAGCAAGGGGGGGCCAGGATCTGGCTTCAGAGCAGCTCTCACGGAGCCCTTGGGGCTCCAGGGTGGAACTTCTTTGGGGGTCCACCAGTGCCTCTGTTGGGACCTCTGAGCAGGTGCCTAGGTTCCATGTGGGGCAAATGGAGAAGGAGGGCCGGAGCTCACAGCCAGCGCTCAGTTCTGCTAACACAGTCCTGCCCCTGTCCCCACCTCTTCCAGCCACACCCCAGGCACAGTCCCTCAGGCGTGAGTTTACTTGGGCTGCTGTAACAAAGAGCCACGCACTGGGTGTGCTAAAACAAAAGAAACATTCTCTCCCAGTTGTGGAGGCTGGAACGCCAGAATCAAGGTGTCAGTTGGGCCCCTGCTCCCTCTGGAACCTTCCTCAGTTCTTGGTGACACCAGGCATTCCTGGCTTGTGGCTGCATTATTCTGATCTCTGCCTCCAACTTTATAGGGTTTCTCCCCGCAGCTCTGTGTCTTCACATGGCCATCCTCCTATAAGGACACCAGTCACACTGAATTGGGGTCCCTCCTCAGGCCAATGTAACCTCACTTGAACTAACTGCTTCAGCAACCACCCTGTTTCCAAGAAAGGTCCCAGTTGGAAGGTATTGGGAGTTAGAAATTCAGCATGCACCTTTTAGAGGACACAGTTCAACAGAGCACCTTCTTAAAGGTATCCTATTGGCCACAGCACGAACATTATTTCATACCGTTTAGAGCACACAGGGAAAGGAAATGCTCTTAACACGTGTCTGCTGATGCCCAGAATATGCAGAAGGAATAGTTTTCTATTAAGTGCCACCTCCCCTCTCCTCTCGGCACTCCAGTGTGCTCTCATCCGTGGCACAGAGGGACTGATTGAGGCCAGGAGCTGGAGGGTCAGGCTTCAAGTTATTCTGTCCCAACTGCCCAGACCTAGGATGTTGGTCAGTGGGAAAAGTGGGTTCTGGTGGGCTCCTGGTTTACAGAACTATGTAAACCCGGTCTCCCCGTACTCTCCCAGGTTGGACCCCACCCCAAGCCTCCCGGATATCCCCGTGTCTGCTTCCACATCACTCGAGAAGGAATCTGAGAGGAAGGACCCTCTAAGTCCCATAGCCTGCATGTCCTGCCTCTGTCCTGATCAGGCTGGGCTCAAAGAGGAGGCCCCGTCGAGTAATGGTCTGATCAGAGGGACAATGCCAGGACAAGCAGGCCAACTGTGTCCCTCCTTAGAACCCAAGATGAGAGGTTGTTTTCCAGAACAGGTGACTCTTCCATTAAAATAACCACCTTACTTTTCTTTCTTTTTTTTTCTTTCCTTACACACGACATGTCTTTGCAATGATGTTGCAGAACCAAATAAGAAATTAGAAATTAGCTGCAAGTTGACTTGTATTTTCTCATTGACTTTCATTGTTAAATCAGAGATGTGTTCTCTGATCACCTATCAGGCCTGTACTTTCCTCGTTTCTGCTTCTTTCTTTATCTCCTTCCCTCCCATGGCCTTCATTTTAGGCTCACGTGGAGTCAGACGAGACAGGATTCACACAGGTTCCCCCCCCTTGCCCGTTCTGCCCTGTGTTCCACCCCACCGCGGCTTTCCCCTATGGTATTTTTAGTGCCACACCATCCACCTGAATCCCACAGCTTCCCACCAGAGGAAAGGTAGACTCCCAGACTAGGGTGTCCATGAACTTGTTCTTTTGTGCATCAACCAGTGGTGCTCCCTTCTTCCCGGTAGGACTTCAGGCACCAGCACGAACCCTTCTTGACCACACTATGGTTGTGCCTGGGGAACGACACAGTTTTCTTTGCCTGGATGACCCCACTACTTTACTTCCAAATATCCGAATTCCCTTTGGATCCTGCATTCCTCATAAACTCCCAGTGACGAGGAAAGGTCTGCCCTTGGTGAACTGTAGCCTCTATCAGGGGCTGGGATCCAGCACAGTAGGAATCAGGTGACAAGAACAAGCCACACTTGAGCGTTGGTCTCCTCTCTGTCCTTGAGGAGCCTTGGTGTCTCTTTCCACTCCTTCCTCCTAATAGAACCATCTGCACAGGGAACGGTTCGCTCCATGGGCGAGATGAAGGACCAGGTCTGACCACTCAGTTTCCAAAGCAAACAAGTATATCCTTGGGCACTCACCCCAAAGTGTAGGTTTCCCTCCCAGAAATCAAGCAGCCCAAGTTTTGGGGTAAGAGTCAAACACTGCTTTTGCCAAAATTATACTTTGGGCAGTGTGGTCTCTGGTCTGGCAATACCACCATCATCGAGGAGTTAGAAAAGTAAATTCTCAGTTCCTCCCCAAGATCTCTGGAAGTGAAATTGAGCAGAAGAGATCCAGCTCTTCAGGTTGTGCTCACAGCATGCTCAGTTATGAGCTGCACCAATCTGGGAAGTGATACAAAGATGCAACACTAGCTCAAGGCAGCAAGTCCCATCAGACCACAGTTGCTGGGTCCTGCTTCTCTCCCAGCTCCTTAACCTGGCCTCTCACGCCCACCCTTTCCCTCTACATCCCCCTCCCTAAGAAAGTTTCTGTCTTCTCATTGCTGGTCTAAGCCTGTCTTTCCTAGGGCCTGGGGGCTTTTCAAGGCCACAGAGGAGAGGGGTGATTGCAGAAGGAAACTGTCAGATTGCAGCACTACGGGCTAACGTGTGTCCGAGGGTGCCCCCTCTGGAAACCTCCTGTGTCAGCAGGCCTGGCCACTGTGGTAGCCACGAGGACAGGCTGGGTGATCTGCAACCTTGGGGAGGTAGACCAGGCTGCTGTGCTCCCAGCAGCCACAGCGATTACACCAAAGCTCCCTGAAGCTACTCCCATCCAGTGCTGGAGCCAGGCAGGGATCCCAAGGCAGGACTGAAAAAATGGAAAAATTAGGTGCTGAGCTTTCTTTTATGGTTGACTTTGGCGAAAGGGTTCCCCGGCAGGCTTGTTGGACATTTCCTAGATTGCACTGTGGTTTAGGATACCCCCACTCTTTCTTCTCCTTTCCTTCACTTAGGGCAAGATTTGCATCACTGACAATTTTCCCACCTTTTTTCACTCCTTCCCTGTATCTGTCCCTGGTAGAATCTTTGGACACCTAATCCCATTTTGGTATCTACCTGTCCAAGGACATAATAAGCTAACATCATCTCAGACTAGAAAACGCCAAAAGAAAATTTGTGGTGTGTGAATATGTGTGTGTGTGTCGGGGGAGAGGCGGGGAGAGAGCATAAAGTCATAAAGAAGACCTACAAGTTGAGTTTGGGATGATAAAGATTCAGTCTAGAGATACAGACCAGAACGTCATCAGCCTAATTAAAACCACCTTGGGGAAGGGTTTGATCCCCTTAGAGAGCGTGCTGAAAAGAAGATGCTAAGAGGAAGTGGTTGGGGATGGAATGCTGATGATCACTGAGTTTTACGGAACAGTCATGAGCAAATGAAACTCAGAGGCCCCAGAGGAAGTGGCAAAGAAAGGAGGGAGGCCAAGAAGGAGCCAGTGGGGTCAGAAGACACTGGAAGAGAGTGATATTCCAGCTTCTGGTGCAGATGCTGATCCAGTTCTGGGTGTACTGGAAGGTCTGAAATGAAAGCATGGGGAGGCTTTGAGTGACCTGTTGCCAGAGCTGGGGAAGCAGCCAAGATGCAATGAGGTGGAGGGTGAGTTAGGAGAGAACGTTGCTGCAACTTTAGCTGGGAATTTAACTCCCACGTTGAGGGAAGAGCTTTGAAGGTGGGGAATCCTGAGGCCCATTCAGGAGCTGGTTGAAGGGAACTAAGGTGGGCAAGGATTGGAGGAGCACGCGGGAGGAATTTGCCCTGATGGGGAGAGGAGATGCTGCTTTGAGAAAAAGCCCAAGGAGAAGAACTTTTTTTTTTTTTTTTGCATTTTAGGGCCGCACCCACAGCATGTGGAGATTCCCAGGCTAGGGGGAACCCTAGCCACAGCCACAGCAACGCGGGATCCGAGCCGCGTCTGCAACCTACACCACAGCTCACGGCAACACCGGATCCTTAACCCACTGAGCGAGGCCAGGGATCGAACCTACAACCTCATTGTTCCTAATCGGATTCGTTAACCACTGAGCCACTACAGGAACTCCCCGAGGAGAAGAACTTTGTATGCCTACGTATTTGCAGGCAACTTCTGAAATGGGAGACAGAGAGCTGAAAGCGATCCCATCTGGAGCCTCTATTTTATCCTGTTTTTCCTGTAGATTGGAAATAGAGATGATCTGCTGGGTATTGCAGGAAAGTAAGAGGGGAGACGGGGTTGGGGAGGCAAAAGAATGATGAGCTAGTAGCCAAGGAGAATGAGAGAGTGGATAGGGTTTTGTCAGTTTGGCTGGACCGCGGGGCACCCACCTATCTGGTTGAACATTTCTGGCTGCATCTGTCAGCATGTTTCTGGGAGAGATCAGCATTTAGATCTGTAGACTGACTAAAACAAATGGTCCTCCCAAGCGTGCGTGGGCATCATCCAGTCCACCGAGGATGAGCACGTCTGAAGAGAACAAAATGAGAGAGAAGCATAATTTTCTTTCTGACTGTCTGAGGGGCATTGACCTCCAGCCCTCGGTATTCTGGGTCTCAGGGCTTCAGATCAAGCTCCCGCCCTTCTGCAGCTCCACCTTGCAGAAGGCAGATCGTAGCACTTCTGAACCTCCAAAACCATGGGAGCCAATAGCTTATAATAAACCACACACATCTGTCCTATTGCTTCTGTTTCTCTGGAGAACCTGGACCACTATGAGAACGCAGCAAGATTCCTAGGGGTCCAGCTGGTGGAGGTGGCTAGGAGTGAGTTTCCGTGATATCACTCTGTGCTTGACTGATGCAGGGCCAGGGTCTGACCGGGGTGGGACAGGGGGGTGACCGAAAGACTAGGGCCCTCACAGGAAGGTTGACGTGGCGGACAACAGGCTCTGGACTGTCCATGGAGGGAAGGCTGCCAGGCCAGGAAGGGCAAAGAGGGAGAAAGCAGAGACCCAGACAAGGATGTGGGGTGGGGTGGGGATGGGTGAAGGGATGAGCAGGAAGGAGGGGAGACTGGTCTGAGAATAGAAGATGTGGGTCTTCTGGGGACAGGGGACTCTTGGTGGTGGTTATAATCACCGTAGGGCTGGGGATGGTGTCAGGTGGGACAAGGGCTGGTCCTCTGGAAGAAGCATCCCAGCAGGGCTACCCAGTGAATGCTTAGGTACTTAGGGAAACTTCGTTTTTGGTACTGGTGTCTGTGGTATTGGCCTGATGGAGGAAGAGCCGTGATTTTCATGGAGAACATTATCAAGGCTTTTATGGACTGTTGCTTCAGGTAGATTGTGGAGTAATTATTTTCTTATGACTGTTTGTAGATAAAATTGTATCCTCACCATTCAAGATGTGTTCAGAAAATAATTACTGTTGGATTAACTGCATTGACAATCTTTTAATTCTCCTATCAACACTGTTTACATTTAAGCTGAGTTCCCTCCTTGCCAATCTGATGTGTCTGTTACAATAAGTGTTTCAACTCAATTAGCATCTCAGTAACAATCAAATTATCTTTAATATGATGTAATTACTTTTTTTTTATTAGGCTAAACCGAGGATCCTGAGCTGTGGATGTCTATAGCTTTGAGAAGTGATTAAAACAAACACAGAGGCCTTTCTAAGATAGGAGTGTATTTTCAAGTCCTTTTTAAAGACCTGAAAGCAGTCCCTGTGCTAAATCCACTTCTTGCAGGAAGCCTTCCTGATTCAGTCAGCCTCCCAGCCCTCGGGAATTTGAGCATCTGCCCCTCTGCCTTTCTTCGAAGTTTCCTCCGGTAGTCAGTTGTGTGTGGACCTCTGCTGGGCTGAACCATGAGGCTTGTCACTCTAAAAGGAACAATGTTTGTTGAGTCCTCTCTAGGCCAAGCGTAATTCTGGGTTGAATTGCTGTCCCCATTCATAAGGTGTATCTCAGAATGTGACCTTATGTGGAAATAGAGTCTTTACAGGGGTAATGAAGCTAAATTGAGGTCATTAGACGTGTCCTCATCCAATATTGACTAGCACCCTTAGAAGAAAGAGAAATCTGAACAGAGATCTGCACAGAAGGAAGACGATGTGAAGACAGGGAGAGGATGGCCATCTACGAACCGAGGAGAAAGGCCTGGAACAGAAGACGCCAACCCATGATCTTAGACTTGTAGATTCCAGAAGTGTGATCAAATAAGTTTCTGTTGTGTAAGCCACCTAATTGCCCGTATGCTGTTAGAGCACCCCTAGGAAATGGATGAAGACATTGACTGTGTTGGTTAAGAGCAAGGCACTGGGATCAGGTGCCAGAGTCTGAGTCCCAACACAGCTATTTATCAGTGGGCAATTTAATTGTGTGCCTCAGTTTTCCCATCCTTAAAATGGGGACGGTAATAACATCAGCCTCACAGGATGGTTATGATCCATATAAAGAACTACGGAGTTCCCTTCGTGGCTCAGTGTTTAACGAATCCAACTAAGAACCATGAGGTTGCGGGTTCGATCCCTGGCCTCGCTCAGTGGGTTAAGGATCCGGCGTTGCCATGAGCTTGGTGTAGGTCGCAGACGCGGCTCGGATCCCGTGTTGCTGTGGCTGTGGCAAAGGCTGGCGGCTAGAGCTCCTGTTAGACGCCTAGCCTGGGAACCTCCATATGTCTCAGGAGAGGCTCTAGATAAAGACAAGAAAAAAAAAAAAGAACTTAACATAGGAGTTCCCATTATGGCTCAGTAGTAACAAACCCAACTAGTATCCAAGAGGATGGGGGCTCGCTCCCTGGCCCACTCAGTGGGTTAAGGATCCAGTGTTGCTGTGAGCTGTGGTATAGATCAGAGACATGGCTCAGATAAGCCAGCAACTGCAGCTCTGGTTCGATTCCTAGGCTGAGAACCTCCATATCCCACAAGTGAGGCCCTAAAAATAATTAAAAAAAAAAAAGGGAACTTAACATAGTGTAGCAAGGAGTTCCCAGTACAGTGGGTTAAGAATCCGACTGCAGCGGCTCAGGTCACCCCTGAGTCGTGGGTTTGATCCCTGACCCAGTGCAGTAGGTTAAGGATCTGGTGTTGCCACAGCTGTGGAGTAGAGGTTGCAGCTGTGGCTCTGATTCAGTCCCTTTCCCAGAAACTTTTATATGCTGTGGGTGTGGCAAAAAACAAACAAAACAAAACAAAACAGCCCATAGTAGAGCAAATGTCTCAGCCAATGCCTGATGAGTGCAAATTTTTACTCTGCCCCAGGCACAGTGCTAAATGCTTTATATGCATTCATTCCGTTAATCCCAGCCCCAGACCTATGAAGTAGCAGCTTTTATTTTTTTGAGAGGAAGAGTCTGAGAGGTCAAATACCATATGAAGGGGAGAAGTAGGACTGGACCTGGGAACTTGACCACCAGGTAAATGACCTCAGACTGGCCCAGGTGATGCAAGGTGTGACTATGGAGTGACTGCTGTGTTTTTTTTTTTTAATTATCCATTATTTAGTTTGACTTTTACGTTTACTTTTAGTTCCAGTAACATATGAATTCAGTGTCATGAAAAATTCACATTCAGGGATTCAAACGCAGATAAAATGAAAGATCTCCCTTCAGCGGGAAGTGATCGTTTTTATGCTGCTTGGCCTTAAGAGTGTATTTTTTTATTCAACTGTTTATTCAGTCAACACATTTATTGACTATCTACTATGTTCCAATCACCATAGTAGATGCTAGAAACAAAATGATGAACAAGACAAACACGATTCCTCTCCTCACGGAGTTTAAATTAAACTCTAGTTGTGGGTAAGGTACAGTGATGTTTTTTGAAAATTTAGACATCATACTTTGCAAGAAACAAATAATTAGGGTGAAGTGATAGCTCTTTAAAGATCTCTTTTAAAGTGAAACGTTAGGAAAGGCTTCCGAGAATTTGACATTAGATCTGAAAATAGAAGGGTGAGAATGACCCAGCCATTTGAATTCTTTCAGTGAGGCAGAGATGTAGTCAGGACAGCAGCCCCAAGGCAGAACACCACTAAGGGCAGTGTAGGAGACGTGATTTTTCTGCTTAACAGTTTTTGTAATCTTTAATCTCGTACTCCCATCTCCTCAAGAGGATAGACAATGATTGTTATTATTTACCATATTCACAATGTTTTAAAATCAGAAATCTAACTTCAGCATATTTGAAAATTTTTTTCTGATTATTTTGTTGCTTTCTTCAGACATATTAATCAGCTCTATTGGACCTCTGTTGCTTTTCTTGCTCATACCCATCATATACTCTTTACTTTCTCTTTTCATTGACCTTTAATTATTTATTCCTCTGCTTTTTGTTTTTAGCTTGTCCTCTACAATATGCGTTTTGTTTCCTCCGAATTTCTTTTTTTTTTCCACTGCTTCAAATGCTGTTTAAGTTGTCCAGTGATGTTTCTTTTCTTTAATTTCTTGCTTTCCTTTTTTTCTGTTTAAGGGCCACACCAGTAACATATGGAAGTTCCCAGGCTAGGGGTTGAATCAGAGCTGTAGTCACTGCCACAGCGAAGTGAGAACCAAGCCTCATCTGTTGACCTACACCACAGCTCACCACAACGCTGGATCTCCAACCTACTGAGCAAGGCCAGGGATCGAACCCGTGTCCTCACGGATGCTGGTCAGATCCATTACCGCTGTGCCACTACGGGAATTCCTTGCTTTTCTTTTCCAGTTTAATTTTCATCTAATATTTTTGTCTGTTATATTAGAGTTCTCGATTGCTCTCATTTTCTTTAGAAGTCTATTTTCTTGTTCATCTTTTAAAATTATTTCAGTTGTACTGAGGTATATTGATAAATACAAACAGTGTACATTTTTTTCTTTTTTTTTTTGTCTTTTTGCCTTATCTAGAGCCACACCCACGGCATATGGAGGTTCCCAGGCTAGAGGTCTAACAGATGCTGTAGCCGCCGGCCTTCGCCGCAGCCACAGCAACGCGGGATCCGAGCTGCGTCTGTGACCTACACCACAGCTCACGGCAACGCCGGATCCTTAACCCACTGAGGGAGGCCAGGGATCCAACCCACAACTTCATGGTTCCTAGTCGGATTCGTTAACCGCTGTGCCACGACGGGAACTCCCCAAAATGTGTATATTAATTAAGACGGACCACTTGATGTTTCGATATACATATACATTATGAAATAATCACCACATCCAAGCTAACATATCCATTGCCTCCCATAGTTCTGCTTTCTTTCTGTGTGTGTGTGTGTGGCGAGAACACTTAAGACCTACCCTTTTAGCAATGTTCACATATATAGCATTGTTAGCTATAGTCACGTTGCTATACATTCGATCTCCAGAACTTACTCAGCTCGTATAAATGAAACCTTGTGCTCTTTGACTGATATCGCCTCATTTCCCCTTCTTCTAGCCCCATTCTACCCTCGGCCTGTATAAGTTTAATCATTTTAGATTACGCAGATAAGTGGGGTAACACCATATCTGTCTTTCTGTTTCTGGTTTATTTCACTTAGCGTAATGTCTTCTGGGTTCGTTTCTGCTATCATAAATGGCATGATTTATTTCATCTTAAAGACTGCTAAGAACAGAGATACCGATTTCATTTCCTTTGGGAATTTACCCTCAAGTGGTGACACTGGTGGTCCCAGTGATTCTGAGTGACTCTATTTTCAATTTTTTAAGGAAACTTCATACTTTTTCCCATAGTGGCTGTAACAATTTACATTCCCAACAACACTGTATAAGGGTTCATTTTTCCGAATCTTTCCCCACCCTTGTTGGCATTTATCTTTTTTTTTTTTGTCTTTTTGCCTTATCTAGGGCCACACCCGCGGCATATGGAGGTTCCCAGGCTAGGGGTCTAACAGGAGGTATAGCCACCGGCCTTCGCCACAGCCACAGCCACGCGGGATCAGAGCCGCGTCTGCAACCTACACCACAGCTCACGGCAATGCCGGATCCTTAACCCACTGAGCAAGGCCAGGGATCGAGCCCACAACCTCATGGCTCCTAGTCGGATTCGTTAACCACTGAGCCACGACGGGAACTCTATGCATTTGTTTTTTTGATAATGGTTATCCTAACAGGTGTGAGGTGACATCTCATGGTGGTTTTGATTTTCATTTCCCTGATGATTAGTGCTGTTGAGCCCCTTTCATATACCTGTTGGCAAGTTTTATATCATCTTTTGAAAAATGTCTGTTCAGGTCCTTTGCTCATTTTTTAATCAGGTGTTTCTGTTTTTGCTATTGAGTTGTATGGATTCCTCATCTATTTTCAGTATTAACCCTTATCATATATAAATGGTTTACAAATATTTTCTCCCATTCCACACATACTATTTCACTCTGTTGACTGTTACCTTTTCTGTGCAGAATATTTTTAGTTTGAGGTACAATCCCACTTGTCTGTTTTCATTGCTTGGGCTTTTGGTGTCAAATCCAAAAATCATTGCCAAGACCAGTATCAAGGAGGTTATGTATGCCCTGTTTTCTTCTAGTAACTTTATAGTTTCAAGTCTTACATTTGTTTTTAACTCATTTTTAGTTTCATTTTGTATTAGGTGTGAGATAAATGTCTATTTCCATTCATCTGCATGTGGATATACAATTTTCGCAACATTGTGTGGTGAAGAGACTATTATTTCACCTTTGTGTGTTCTTGGCACGCAGACATACACGCCTGGTCACTGGCAGTCCCAGTGATTCTGGGTTTTTTTTTTTTTTGGTCTCTCTGTGCCTATTTTTATGCCTGTTCCATGCTTCGTTATATACCATGTACTAGATCTCCTTGGCTTTTTTTTGTTGTTGTTGTCTTTTGTCACTTTAGGGCCACACCTGCGGCATATGGAGGTTCCCAGGCTAGGAGTCTAATCACAACTACAGCTGCCAGCCTACACCACAGCTACAGCAACACCAGATCCGAGCCGCATCTGCAACCTACACCACAGCTCACCACAAGGCCGGATCCTTAACCCGCTGAGCAAGGCCAGGGATCCAACCCTCAACCTCATGGTTCCTAGTCGGATTCGTTAACCGCTGTGCCACAACGGGAACTCCAGATTTCCTTGGCATTTGATATTGATGTATTTAAAAGCTTCGTGTGGTCTTGGTACCAGGTTTTCTTAGTAAGAAAAATTCTAAGACTATTTTTGCCTTAGAATGAATTTCCTGGGCTGAAGTCCAAGACAGGAGCAAACTCTGTGGTTCTTCCTATTCTCCTAGAACCTAGGACATGACTACATGCACTCAGGTTGCCTCAAGTTCCATCCCAGCCTCTGGTCCCCTGTTTTGTTTGTTTGTTTAGCAGGTGAGGACTGGGAGTGAGGACGTATGGGTTTGAAACTAACCTTGGCACTAAACAGCATGTGACCCGGGCGGCACCCACTCATTCTCCATGCCATGTCATCCACGTGATGGTGTTTTGATTCTTCAACCCAAAAAAATGTTGCCTGACACATCAGTAAACAAAGACTTTCACAGCCATCAAGCCATCATATTACAGCAGCCCTGACAGTGAGCCCTGAGGGAGCTCAGAGTAGAAACCAGAAGACTGCTAGCTGTCAGCCACTGCGGCCACTCCCTATGGAGCACCCTGAGGAAACTCAGGATGAGAAAACACAGGATACTGGCCCCAGACCAGTGGAGGTACATGTATCAAAGGAATGATTTCAGTGAGCTCAGACTCTTGTATCTTCCCAGATATAGAAAAGTGCCAAATTCCTTAATTTGAGTTATCTGGTTTTCTGTAATTAACAGTCGTCTTTTGATGATGTTCCACGTACTTTCTTTTTGCTGCAAAACTCCTAGGTATCCTGGTGACCCCCTTACCTCTTTGGAACAGTCCCTCAGGGTGATCTGAGAGTCCTTGTCTTCTGGACTTGAAGTCCTCAGAATGTCTGCCAAATAAAACATAAATCTCAATTTTTATGTGGTGTGTTCAGCAGACAGTTTGTAGCCTGGTACCATTTTTTTTTTGTCTTTTTGCCTTATCTAGAGCCGCACCTGCAGCATATGGAGGTTCCCAGGCTAGGGGTCTAACAGGAGCTGTAGGCGCCGGCCTTCGCCACAGCCACAGCAACGCGGGATCCGAGCCGCATCTGCAACCTACACCACAGCTCACGGCAACGCCGGATCCTTAACCCACTGAGCAAGGCCAGGGATCGAACCCGCAACCTCATGGTTCTTAGTTGGATTCGTTAACCACTGAGCCACCACGGGCACTCCCGCCTGGCACCATTGTTTTGCATCCTCTTGCCATTTGCATTTGCTTCAAGCTGTCTCCTCAGGAGACTGCAAACCCTGTTGCAGAGAGTCTGGCCTCTCTTCCTACACAGTAAGCTTTACATAAGGAGGTACCTGTTGATTTATTTCTTCTGTGCAACACGGTATCCACTGGCCATATGTGGCTATCCAAATTTAAAAGTAAAGTAATTAGGGTGTCCCTGTTGTGGTTCAGCAGAAACAAACCCAGTTAGGATCCATGAGGATGCGGGTTTGATCCCTGGCCTCGCTCAGTGGGTTAAGGATACTGTGATGCCGGGAGTGTGGTGTAGGCTGCAGTGACTTTTAAAAGTCACTAAACTAAACTGGACAATAAACTAGGCAGAAATTGCTTTACATAAAGAGGGAAAGCCCAAAATGCCACTTCCTATAGAAAACCCGTGGTTCAATTTTATTCAGATCAAAGAAAAGAGAAATTTTTGATTATATTAGAAGAAACTCAGCCGTAGGTTTGGCATCTGTACTGAAACTACACATGAGGACAATATTCCACTAATACAACTGATTTGCTGCTGCATTTGTTGATTGTTTTTCTAATATTAACAATTATAAACAGAGCCATGCAGCTTGGATATTGCTCTGGCATAGGCCGACAGCTACAGCTCTGATTTGACTCCTAACCTGGGAGCTTCCATATGCTGCAGGTGTGGTCCTTAAAAAAAAAAAAAGTAAATTAATTAAATTAGATTAAATTAAATACTTAGTTCCTCAGTTGCACTGCTAGATTTCAAGTGCTCTGTAGTCATGTGCAGCTAGTGGCCACCGTATTGGACAGTGGAGAATTGGCTTTATTTTTATCATCTTAGAAAGTTCTATTGGACAGTTGATGCCTGACTGCGGGCCTCCTGAGATTCTGTCATGAGTTAGGTAGCTTCCTGCCATGAAAGGATCACCCAAGAGGCAAACCCTCCCATGTCTTGTGACCCCTGAGAGTCTCTTGATTCTGTAATTTAAAGGAGACACTTCAGGGCATGAGGATTCTTTGAGGTAATGGAGTTGTCAGGTACGCCGATTGTGGCCATAGTTTTAAGGATGTTTATATCTGTCAAAATCATTAAACTGTACACTCCAAAGGGGTGAAGTCTATTGTATAGTATACTGTATATCATAGAGAGTTGAATGAAAATTGAGGAAATACCCCTCTCCTCACAAAATAAAGAAAGTCATTCATTTGGATCCCATCGCTGACCTATAAAGCAAGGCTATTTTCTTGGGAACTAAACCATAAATTTCCCAACTGAGTGGTGTGACTAACAGCAGCTAGGAAATCCCACATAGGGGAAGGAAGACTCTTCTGTTCCCTAATTTAGTTGAAGAGAAGGAAAGAGAAGGATCAACCACCTCATTCACCCACCAGACACTTGCCGAGCTTTTCCTCTGAGCCAGACGTAATGCTGAGCTCGTGGGAACCTAGAAGGGATACAGGCAGGGCTGTACTCTGTGGCTTCCCTTCCCAGTGGGGAAAGAGTTGGGTGCTGGCACAACGTTCTGGGGAGAACATTGGTACTGCCGAGGTGGGAAGACAATGAGTTAATGTTGAGAAAGCTCCAAGGAGAAAAGAGAATATGAGCAGAGACTTGAGCTATATTTCAAAATGCTTTCAAGAAAGGGTAGAAGCAAAACAAAACAAAACAAAAAAACAAAAAACAAATCCTTGTGGATAAGTCAGTAAACATCACTGGGGGATAGAAAAAGGATAATATCCAGGAAGGTTGATGAAGACGGAGGTGTGTGAATTCGGTGAGTATATATGTATGCATATGTGTATCTATGTATTAAGGTGTGTGGGGGGGGGTGGTGTAAGGAGAAGGTAATAGGAGAATGATGTCACTTGGGAATAAGATAAACATTCCACAGGGGATCCCCATTTGGTCTTCAAGTTATAAATCCATCAACCAGAAAATAACGATGTTTTCAGGAAGACACATCATTAATTACCATGATGTCCCACATTTGTTAGGCATTTAGCGCCTATGTTGAGTGCTAGGTAAACTGTGAAGCTATTAAAACCCCCACAATAGCCCTACCAAGCAGGTGTCATTATCTCATTCAGTGATTATGAGCTTGGGATTCTGGAGGTGGCCCCCATAGCATGTGGCCCCGTATCTAGGAAGTGGCAAAGCCAGGTCTTTGACACTGGACTCCTGACCACCAACTACTTCTCAACCTCCACCCCAGATCTTAGATTTTGGCTCCATTCAGCAGCTAAAGGACCCCAGGACAGCTTTCATCCTGTGTCCTGGAAGAATCTTCCTCCTCATTTGTCAGAACCCTCAGTGATTCTCAGTGTTTACTGTGCACATAGACCGCCTGAGAGCTCATTAAATGACAAGCCCTGGCCTCTTCCTTAGCAACAATGACTTGTGGGATTTGGGCTCAGGTCCTGGCAATCGGCACTTTAGCAACAGCCCTGGGTGATTCTCCTGAGCTGGTCCTTGGAACAGACTCTGGAGAACACTAGCCTAGAATTTCTACTGTATCTGGTGTTAGTCTGGCTTTATCCCCATATGGGGATCTCTCTGGCTGCAATTTACTTTTATTTCTGTGGGATCCTGGGGCCACAATTCAGGAAGCAGAAAGATTACTGTGGAGGCCATTGCAAATCATCCAGTTAAGACAGGGCTAGGTTGCAGTCACAGCAATGGAAGTGGTTAGATTGACTGGACAAAAAATTTGCACAGGAGTTCCTGTCGTGGCTCAGTGGTTAATGAATCCGACTAGGAACCATGAGGTTGCAGGTTCTATCCCTGGCCTTGCTCAGTGGGTTAAGGATCCAGCGTTGCTGTGAGCTGTGGTGTAGGTTGCAGACGCAGCTTGGATCCAGCATTGCTGTGGCTGTGGCGAAGGCCGGTGGCTACAGCTCCTGTTAGACCCCTAGCCTGGGAACCTCCATATGCCATGGGTGCGGCCCTAGATAAGGCAGAAAAGACAAAAAAAAAATTTGCACAAAATATCAACATGTTGCTAAGGGGGTGGAGGCATACTGAAGCCAAGGCATACTTCAGGGGTTAGCCTGGTCATTGGGTTGCAGAGGGTGGCACTTAACTGGGATGGGATGTGCCCAGATGAAGTGGTTTAGGTGATGGGGCAATATTAAGTGTTTGGTTTGGGACATGTTGCAAGAGAGTGTGAGGACAGAAAGGAGCCTGAGTTCAGTGAAGATGGGTAGGAGAAACTGGGTAGAGACTAGGCAGAGAAGAAATGGCAAATAGCCCAAGAAGAGGACGGGCTCATATGATGAGATATAAAGTAGCTGATACAGATTTAAAGTCATTGTGGGGTAATGAAAAGAGCATAGACTCAGAGTCTTGGGTGGAGTCTTGGCTCCTTCTTCACCTGCTCTTTGACCTTGGGCAAGTCACTAGCTGGCTCTGAGCTCAGGGTTTCTCCAGCTATAAGAGTGAGCTAATGTCTGTGCTGTGGTTCCAGCAGTTCTGTGGTGAGAATCCAACATCAGAAAATATATAGCATGGAGTTCCTGTCGTGGCTCAGCGATTAGCGAACCCGACTGCCATCCATGAGGTTGTGGGTTCGATCCCTGGCCCTGCTCACTGAGTTGGGGATCTGACGTTGCCGCGGGCTGTGGTGTGGGTCGCAGATGTGACTCAGATCCTGAGTTGCTGTGGCTGTGGTGTAGGCCGGCGGCTACAGCTCCAACTGGACCCCTGGCCTGGGAACCTCCATATGCCTTGGGTGTAGCACTAAAAAGACAAAAAGACGAGTTCCCATCATGGCGCAGAGGAAATGAATCTGACTAGGAACCATGAGGTTGCGGGTTCAATCCCTGGCCTCGCTCAGTGGGTAAAGGATCCGGCGTTGCCGTGAGCTCTGGTGTAGGTGGCAGACGAGGCTCGGATCCCACGTTGCTGTGGCTGTGGCGAAGCCTGACAGCTGTAGCTCCGATTCAGCCCCTGGCCTGGGAATCTCCAAATGCCCTGGGAGTGGCCCTGGAAAAAAAAAAAAGATCAAAAAGAAAAAAAGTACATAATCCTCCAAGTGTGCGCGTTGCTATGAGCAGACCTTTCTCGGTATACATCCCTCAGTACATTTGCTACTGGCCCCAAGGGCTACCTCTGGGTTCAGGGTCCTGAAATCCTCTGGCACCCATTGAGGACACAAGAAAAACTGGTTAGAACCTACTAGGCCCAAGGTAGTGGAAGATTTGACTTCCAATAGACTTTGAACTGCCTCACTTGCTCATTGTAATACATTAGCATGCTAAATGACACCGCCACAGGCACTATGGCAATACTGAGGCTGACCATAAAATGCCAGAAATGGGCAGTGGCACAATTCCTAGAAACCTCTGCCCCTTCCCAAAATAGTTAGAATAATCCTCCCACTCATTAGCCTGTGAAATTGCCCAGCCCATAAACACTAACCACCCCATATTTCGGGGCTGCTCTCTTCTGAGACGGACTACATTCTGTCTACAGAATGTGTATCTCTTTAAAGAAACTTGCTTTCACTTTACGGTGGCTTGCTTTTGAATTATTTCCTGCCTGAAACCAAGGACCCTCGCGTGCGGGCCCGTCCCAGGGACTCACCAGAGTCCTGGGACTTGACTTTCTCTCATGCCTCATTCTCCTGCAACAGCAGAATGGATGTCTTCATCCCTTGGTGGGGGGAAGGGAAGCATGAAGTGCTTAGGTCTGATGGGCTGCCCTCAAAGCCTCTGGGTGAACTTGAACTACTTATTTCACCTCTTCAGAGCTCTGAGTATTCACTTATCCGGTGAAAAATGAGTACGAACTTGGTTTTTGTGCAAGGATCTCTCAGGTGCAGGAAATAGAAATTCACTTGGGCTCACTCGAGGAAAGTCAGACATTAAAAGGAAAGGCTATATCTCACAGAAGCCACTAGAAGGAAAGCACCATGAAGGACAGGAATTGCTGTATACCTGGCCCTAGAACAGGGCCTGACTGATGATAATACCCATTCAACACTGACTTAAAAAATACATCTAAGAGAAAGTGAATTCTTTGGGTGCTCCCATCGTGGCTCAGCAGAAGTGAGCTTGACTAATACCCATGAGGACGTGGGTTTAATCCCTAGTCTCGCTCAGTGGGTTAAGGATCCGGCGTTGCCGTGAGCTGTGGCATAGGTTGCAGACGCGGCTCAGATCTAGCATTGCTGAGACAGTGGCTCCGATTCAACCCCTAGCCTGGGAACCTCCATATGCCACAGGTGCAGCCCTAAAAAGACAAATAGAATAAAATAAAATAATAAAATAAAACATTATTTTAAGGACTGGAGCTGAGAGCCAGGAATCTGCCAAAAGCCTTGGGTATCAGCAGCTCTGTTTCTGCCTCTCAGTCTCTCTCTCCCCTTCTCTGCATGCTTGTTTCATTTCCTTCTCTGCACACTGACGTCCTGGAGCTCCCATCTGCATGTCTCAGCTCAGGCCGACATGGCCCGGGGCCAGCCTCTCACTGGCCTCTATTTTTGTGTTTGGTTCCCCATCCCTCAGAGAGAGAATCTCAGTGGCCCAGCCTAGAGCTGTCCCCTCAGCTGTCACAGGGAAGAGCCACCTAATACTGAGAGCTGCCTCTCAGACTGGAGGGAGAGCATCCTCTCTAGGAAATGAGGTGGCGAGGAAGTTGTTGGGTCTCTGCTAAGGAAATTTGACCATTTTGCCAAGTGGCCTAGAGTTGTGTGTGGCTCATAGTAGATACTTAGAGAGTAAGACAGCTGTTCTATGTGCGGTCAAGAGGGAAAAACCTCTCAGCATCTTGAGCTCACTTTTCTCTGCACATTTGCAGGCTGGGTGACTGGGGATGGGGGGGTGGGGGAGCCCTAAGATAGGAGAAAGAAAATATGAGGAAGTTACGGCAGACCCATCCCCTACCCAAGCTGCAGCTCGTAGGGCCTTGGGGTGAACAAATTCAGCAAAGACCCCTTGGCTGGCAGCAGGTCTAGATGTGTGATAACCATATGTTATTTCCTACATCCTGAGAGTCACATTCCAGACCAGACCCGATGCAAGATGCTTTTACAAACAGCTATAAGCACAAACAGGGACACAGCAATCTAGTTCACTGCAGCCACTTCTCAGAGCCTTGTCTCATTTCTTAACGTTGCAGATTGACCAGGGCTAGACTTCTTATGAAAGAAACTCATTTGACTGAGTTCTCTGATCATCAAAGTTCAGGTTGGTGGAGTTCCCATCGTGGCACAGTGGTTAACGAATCCGACTAGGAACCATGAGGTTGCGGGTTCGATCCCTGGCCTTGCTCAGTGGGTTAAGGATCCGGTGTGGCCGTGAGCTGTGGTGTAGGTTGCAGACGTCGCTCGGATCCCACGTTGCTGTGCCTGTAGGCGGTGGCTACAGCTCCAATTGGACCCCTAGCCTGAGAACCTCCACATGCCACAGGTGCGGCCCTAAAATGACAAAAGGCAAAAAAAAAAAAAGAAAAGAAAAGTTCAGGTTAGTATCTGTTTTACTCACATTATAGTTTAAGATTTTTATGGTTAAATCCTTTCCATACCCTGTATATGAGCACTCTTTGTTGAATCAGTTGGATGAGGATGGGGCGGCCCCAAGGTCACCTGCTAGTCACTGCCTGGAACGTTTGTGTCACATGTGAGAATGAACAATTAAAAAATTTGGAGCATATGTAGGTACCACATCATATGCATTTTAGAAGAATTCTGCTCTAATGAGCTTGTCTGTCTGTCTGTCTACTATCTATCTATCTATCTATCTATCTATCTATCTATCTATCATCTATCATTTATCTATCATCTAGAAACAGAGAGATATAGAGACAGACAGAGAGAGAATATAAGTATTCAAGCCATGGAGACACTTCAGCCCACAGCTCCATCAGTGAGCCCAGGAGATAGGGAACTTCCTTAGCTGATCTCTCTTCTAAGTCTCCTGTTCTCACACCTTTCATGGCATGATAATCTCTAGACTTAGGATACTACTTTTTAAAAGACTTTTTAAAGGAGCAATTTTAACTTTATACTAAAATTGAGAGGAAGGTACAGAGATTTCCCACATACTCCCTGCCCTCGCATGTATAGCATCCCCATTTATCAGTGTCACTCACTAGAATGGTACATTCGTTGCCAAAGATGAACCTACACGGATACATCATAATCATCCAGCATCTATTGTTTACCTAAGGGTTTATTTTTGATGTTTTACATTCAGTGGATTTGGACAAATATGTAATGACATATATCCACCATCATAACACCATACAGAGTATTTTTGCTGCCGCAAAAATATTCATCTGCCGCCACAGGAATATTCATCTTCCTCCCACTCTCACGGACCCCTGGTAATTACTGATATTTTTATCATCTCCATAGTTTGTTTTTTCCAGTATATCATATAGTTGGAATCCTACAGTACATAGCCTTCTCAGATTGACTTCTTTCACTTAGAAATGAACATTTATGTTTCTTCCCTGTGTCTTCAAGACTTGGTTTCCTTTTATTGCTAGATGTACCACCGTTTATTCATCCGTTCACCTACAGAAGGACATCTTGATTGCTTCGAAGTTTTGAGAGTTATGAACAATGCTGCTGTAGATATCTGTGTGCAGGTTTTTGTGTGGACATAAGTTTTCAAGTCATTTGGGTAAATACCAAGGAGTGGGATTGCTGAATCATATGGTAGGAGTTTAGTTTTATAGGAATCTTCCAGAGGTCTTCCAAAGTGGCATACATTGTGCATTTCCACCAGCAATGCTTCTGTTGCTCCACATCGCACCAACATTTAGTGTCAGTGTCTCAGATTTTGGCTGTTCTCATAGGTACATAGTACAGTCTCGTTACTGCATACTTTCCTGATAGAATATGATTTTGGTCATCTTTCCATATGCTTATTTGCCATTTGTATATTTTCTTTGGTAAGATGTCTACTAAGGTTTTTTTTTTTTGGCTTGTTATTTAATTGGGTTGTTTGTTTTACTGTTGAATTTTAAGAATTCTTAGTATACTTTGGATATCAGTCCTTTATCAGATATACTTTTTGCAAATATTTTCTCTAAGTCTGTGGTTTGTCTTCTGATTCTCTTGATATTGTCTTCTGCAGGCAGATGTTTTTAAACTTAATGAAATCCATCTTAGCAATTATTTCTTTTATGAATTGTGTCTTTGGTATTACAGTTAAAAAGCATAGTAATACCCAAGATTATCTAGATTTCCTCCTATGTCATCTAGGAATTTTATAGCTTTGCAAATTTTATGCATTCTATGCTCCATTTTTTAATGTTGTTATTTTTAAAGTTTTGTTGAAATATAGTTAATTAATTTACAAGGTTGTGATAATTCCTACTGTACAACAAAGTGACCCAGTCATAGATATACACATATCCATTCTCTCTCTGAGATTCTTTGCCCACATAAATTATCACAGAATACTGGGTAGAGTTCTCTGTGCTATACAGCAGGTACCTGTTGGCCAATCATGCTATATACCTCAGTGTGTATATGCCAATTCCAACCTCCCACTCCATACTTCCCACCCCCCAACCTGTCCCCTTCGGTAACCGTAAGTTTGTTTCAAAGTCTATTAAGTCCATTTCTGTCTGCAAGTAAATTCTTCTATACTATATTTTGAATAAAGTGTGTGTGTGTGTGTGTGTGTGTGTGTGTGTGTGTTTAGGGGTGCACCCATGGCATATGGAGATTCCCAGGCTAGGGGTGGAATTGGAGCTGCAGCCACTGGCCTATGCCACAGCCACAACCACAGCCATGCCAGATCCAAGCTGCATCTGAACCTACACCACATCTCATGGCAATGCCAGATCCTTAACCCACTGAGAGAGGCCAGGGATCAAACCTGTGTCCTCGTGGATAGTAGTCAGATTTGTTCCCACTGAGCCATGATGGGTGCAGCCCTAAAAACACATGGTTACCAAAGGGGACAGGTGGGGGCGGTGGGAGGTATGGACTGGGGGGTTGGGATTGGCATATACACACTGTAACTATTCATAGTATTTGTATGAGTTTTTGTATTTCTATTGTATCAGTTGTCGTTTCTCTCATTTCTTATTTTGTTTGTTTGGGTTCTTTCTCTTATCTTTTTGGCGAGCCTGTTTAGAGGTTTGTTAATTTTGTTTATCCTTTCAAAAAACATGTTCTTGGTTTTATTGAGCTTTTCTAATCTCTATTTTATTTATTTCCTTTCTGGCCTTTATTGTTTCCTTACTTGTGCTGACTTTGAGGATTTTTTTTTTCTTGTCTTTTTAGGGCCACGCCACAGCATATGGAAGTTCCCAGACTTGCAGTCAAACTGGAGCTATAGCCACCAGCCTACACCTCAGCCATAGTAATGCCAGATTCAAGTTACACCACAGCTCATGCCAACACCAGATGATTAAACCTCTGAGTGAGGCCTGGGATCAAACCTGTGTCCTTATGGATACTAGCTGGGTTTGTTACCACAGAGCCATGATGGGAACTGGAAAAGAATGTGAGCTTTTTATTTTTGGCCTCACCTGTGGGATATGGAAGTTCCTGGGCCAGGGACTGATTCTGAGCCAAGGCTGTGACTTATGCTGCAGTTGTGGCAATGCAAATCCTTTAACCCACTGCACAGGGCTGGGGATCAAACCTGTGTCTCTGTAGTGAACTGAGCCACTGAAAATGGGTTCTTAACCCACTGTGCCATAGGGGGAACTCCAGAATGTGTGTGTGTGTGTGTGAGTGTGTGAGTGTGTGTGTGTGTGTGTGTGTGTGTGTGTGTATTTATCTTTTTATTGTTTTGGTCTTTCTTTTTTAGGGCCGCACCTGCAGCATATGAAGGTTCTCAGGCTAGGGGTCCAATTGGAGCTATACCACAGCCACAGCAACACAGGGGATCCGAGCCATGTCTCTGACCTACACCAGAGCTCATGGCAAGGCCGGATCCTTAACCCAAGGAGTGAGGCCAGGGATTGAACCTGCGTCCTCGTAGATGCAGGTCGGGTTTAATAACTGATAAGTCACAATGGAAACTCCTGCTTTTTTTTCTTTTAAATGTAGTGTTCTATAGATATCAATTAACTCCAAAAATGCTCTATTGTATCATTTAGGATATCTGCTGCCTTATTGATTTTCTGTCTAATGATGTCAATGGGGTATTAAAATCTCCTGCTATTACTGTATCTTTGTCAGTTTCTTCCAGTATGTTTGTTAGCACTTCTTTTAAATATTTAGGCTTCTATATATTTAAAACATAAAGGCTCCTATATTGGGTGCCTTTATGTTAATGAATGTAATATCCTCTTCTTTTAGTTATTTCTTTATTATTAAATAGTATCATTTTTGTCTTTCTTTAGGACCTTTGTTTTAAAGTCTGCTTTGTCTGATATGAGTATTGCTATGCCCACTCTCTTGCCATTTCCATTTGCTTAAAATATTTTTTCTGTCCCCTCACTTTCAGTCTATGTGTCTTTTGCTCTAAAGTGGGTCATTTGGAGGCAGCATATTGAATGTTCTTGTTTTTGTAATCCAATCTGCCACTCTGTCTTTTAATCAAAGCATTTAGTCCATTGACATTTAAATTTTTTTTTGTTTGTTTTGTTTTGTTTTTTTAGGGCTGCACACACAGCATATGGAAGTTCCCAAGCTAGGAGTCGCATCAGAGCTGTAGCTGCTCCAAGGTGCATTTGGGACCAACACCACAGCTCACAGCAACACCAGATCCTTAACACAGGAGCAAGGCCAGTGATTGAACCCACATCCTCATGATACTAGTTGGGTTCATTACTGCCGAACCATGATGGGAACTCCTCACCAGTTATTTCTAATTAGTTAGTTTTCCTCCTGTGAGTAACCTTACAGCCAAATCTTCACGCCCATGCTTGATTAGGAAGTATTCTACTTCCCCCCTTTCAGTTCAGGTGGTAGGGTTATGAGGAAGTCTATGGAGGCTCATCTAGTGCAGAGGAAATCCTAAATATCAGGCACAGATTTCATGGCTGGGAGAGTTCTTCCCACTGACAAACCAATGCCCTTGGCTACAGGGTTGCAGGGAGGAGTGTGAATTTCCTGGTGCTAATGGACTAAGAGATGGCTGGAAATCAACTTTCTTCCCCAGCATATTCCTAAGCCCTGCCACGCCTTTCTCCCTGATGAGGGTCCCTCATGTAGGTGATGGCCCATAAGGTGTCAGAGCTTTCTGGTTCTGCTGATGCTGCCTGAGCCCCACTAATTCCCAGATCTCCTGGTCTCTGGCTCATAGATCTTTTATCCTAAGACACCACTGAGGAAGCCCTGTGCATTGTGAGTTCACTCTGGCTTCAGGTTCCCCCCACCCCTGCCCCACTCACCACACTGCAGCTTGCAGCAACACCGGATCCTTAACCCACTGAGCAAGGCTAGGGATCACTGATGCCAGTCAGGTTTGTAACTGTTGAGCCATGACGGGAACTCCTAAAGGAATTTTTGATAAGTAGGTATTTATTGCCAATTTCAGCCGTGTTTTCCAGTTGGTTTTGCAGTTCTTTCTTTCTTCTTGTTTTTTCCTTTTTATAGTTTGAAAGTTTGCTTTTGATTATGCCTGAGTTCCTTTCTTTTCTGTTTTTGTGAAGCTGTTATATGTTTTTGATATGTGGTTCTCATGGAGTAGTTATATCTACTTGCCTTAGACTGAGTTATAGAAATTACAAGCACATTCTAAAAGATCCACATTTTTACTCCCCTCCCTACATTTTGTGTTTTGATGTTGTTTCTCCTTTTGCTGTTCATTGTAGTTATAATTGTTCTTACAAAATTTTTTGATTGTTTTTAAATCTATGTACTAGCTTATTTATTTATTGGTCTTTTTTTGGCCTTTTAGGGCCATGCCCATGGCATATGGAAGTTCCCAGGCTAGGGGTCTAATCAGAGCTGTTGCTGCCGGCCTACGCCACAGCCACAGCAATGCCAGATCCGTACCATGTCTGCGACCTACACCACAACTCACAGCAACCCCAGATCCTTAATCCACTGAACGAGGCCAGGGATCAAACCGGAAAGCTCATGGTTCCTAGTTGGATTCATTTCTGCTGCACCACAATGGGAACTCCCTGTACTAGGTTATTTAAACAATGTTCAAATATTTCATATATTCACCTTTCCTATTTTCTTTTCCTATTTCCTATAGATTCTTGATTCTTTTTTATCTAGAGAAGTCCTTTTTACTAAGTTAGGTTTAGCACTATTGCATTTTTAGTTTTTGCTTATCTGAGAATTTTTAAATTTGTCCTTCTATTCTAAATGATAATATTGCTGTGTAGAATATCCTCGGTTGCAGACTTTCCCTTTCAGGGCTTTCAACACATCGTGCCATTCCCTTCTGGTTTGCAAAATTTCTGTAGAAAAATCTGCTGGCAGCTTTACGGGGATTTCCTTGTAATTGACTCTTTGATTTTCTCTTGCTGCCTTCAGAATAATTTTTTTTTAACCTTTATTTTTCTTATGATATGTCTTGGTGTGGGTCTCTTTGGTTCTTGTCTTGTTTGGGACCCTTTGTTCTTCCTCTGTTTCTTTCTTTAGAAATTTTGGAAATTTCCAGTCACAATTTCTTCAGATATATTTTCTGTCCCCCTTTGTCTTTCTCCTCCTTTTGGAATCCTTTTGATGTACAGGTTGGCACAATTAATATTATCCCATAGATCTCATATGTGGCTTTCACTTTTTTAAAATTTGCATTGCTGTTCTGATTGGGTGATTTACATTATTCTAGCTTCAGGATCACTTATGCTGCATTATTTAGTCTGCTATTCATTGCCATTATCTTTGTTTTTGTCTTGGCAATTGAGTTGTCTAATTTTGATTGATTTCTCTTTATAAAATTTGTACTTCCTTGTTACAATAATCAATCTGCATTTCCATCAATAATCTTTCTTAATTCATTTAGCATTTTTCTTACCTCCTTTTTGAACTTGTAGTCTGGTAGATTGGAGATGTCTGTTTGTTCTTTCAGGGATTTATCTTGTTCCTTTAATTTCATCTTACTTAAATTTCCCTGACTGTGAATTTAGAAGAAAAAGTTATCTACTGTAGTTTTGAAGGGCTGTGGCAACATTGCCATGTAGACTATATTTTTGGTATGATTGCTGTTTCGGTCATGTCTTTTCTCAGAGTGTGCTGGCCGTTGCCTGTTGATAGGGGGTCTGTGACTGGTGTTGTGGTGGCCAGATCCTGCACTGGATGTTGGGCATGGCTTCTTCTTTGCTCTGTAGCTTTCACAGCCCTCTCAGGGGTAGGGTCTACTCCCCAGTTTTTGGAGTAGAAACCTCCAGATCCAGTTCTAAGCAGTGGTATGAGGGAGGGACCAAAAGAGTGCTCCTGCTGGCGAAGGGGCTGCTCTGTATTCCTTCCCAGAGCTGTCTGGCGGGGATGTGCAGTTTGCGATGCCACCTGGCGTGCTTACCAATAAAGTGAGCTGCCGCTGATTCAACCTCTTGACCCGTCCTCACTGAGGGGGTGCTGACAATAGGGTTGGGAATCGGCTCCATGTGAGTCGCATGGGTGCTCACAAAGTCTGCAGCTTCTGGAACCATGCCCTGCCATAAGCATGCTGAAAATGAGACTCCTGTGGTAGACTAGCATCCTGTCTTGTGTGTTCCAACAATGTTGGCCAAACTGCAGGCCCTTGGGGCTGTCTCTGTGTAGCTAAACTGAGTCCTCTTCCCAGCTCCATCTACGGAAGCTGGAATTTCAATAACCAGCCACTGCATGCAGCAACAGGTATGCGTTTCAGGCTGGGAAATGCAGTGACATGGCAGCTCTCAGTGCCACTCTCTCTCCACCCTACTACAAGCCAGTCCCTGCACACGCCTCTCAAGCAAAATCCAGGCCACTCCAGCTCCCTCTCTGTCTTGGTCAACCTCCCTGCAAGTGAAGGGAGATCCCAGGGTGAGAAGACCTTTCTTCTTTCTTCTTACTCCCAGGTGGCAGGTCCCTGTCTCATTCCTTTTTTTTCCTTCTTTTTGTCCCACTTATTTTTGTGGGGATCTTTCTTGAAGCTTTGGTTGTTTAAGAGACTCTCTGCCAGGCTTCATTGGTATTCTGTGAGGATTTTTCCATATGCAGATGTATTTTTGATGTGTTTGTGGGGGGACGTGAGCTCCATGTCTTTCTACTCTGCCATCTTTTTTTTTTATTTATTTTTTATTTTTTTGCATTATAGCTGATTTACAGATTTCTGTCAGATTTTCCAACTGCACCGCGTGGTTACATGTACATATATGGATTTGTCACATGTGATTAGACGTAGTTCCCCGTGCTATACAGTTGGATCTCCTTGCTTTTCCATCATTAAAGCACCAGTTATCCCCAATCCCTCCCATCCCCTCCCCCACCCTCCCCCACCCCCTTGGCAACCACAAGTCTGTTCCCCAAGTTCGTGATTTTCTTTTCTGTTGACATGTTCATTTGTGCAGTACTCTGCCATCTTGATCTCTGCCACCCTCCATACATTAAATATTTCACTCCACTTGCTTCTTGTTTACTTGGTTTCTGTAAGACTCTTATCTTTGTTCCTATATAGATGGGTAATGTGTGTTTTTCCTTTGGCTTCCTTCAGGATTTTTTCCTATGTTTTTCTGTTAAAAGGCCATGGTGGAGGTTTTATCTTTTCCTTTTTTTTTTTTTTTTTTTTTTTTTTTTTTTTTTTTTTTTTTTTTTCTTCTTTCTTTTTTTTTTTTTTTTTTTTTTTTTTTTTTTTTTTTGTTTTTTTTTTTTTTTTTTTTTTTTTTTTTTTTTTTTTTTTTTTACATTTACTCTGCTTAGTGTTCCCTGGACTTCCTAGATCTGCCATCTGCTGTCAGTATCAATTTGTGGAAATTCTCTCATCATTGTTTCAAATATCTTTTCTGTTCCTTTCTCTCTTTCTTCTCCTTCTGGCATATTCATTTTGCATATGTTATGACTTTTGTGGTTGTCCTGCATTCCTTGGATTTTCTGTTCTTTTTCTCGGTCTTTGTTCTCTTTGCTTTTTGATTTTAGAAGATTCTACTGACATATCCTCTAGCTCAGAAATTCTTTCCTCAACTGTGTCCCGTGTATTAATGAACACATCAAAGCCATTCTTTGTTTCTATTACAGTAATTTTTTTAGTCTCCAGCATTTCTTTTTGATTATCTTTTAGAATTTTTATCTTTCTGCTTCCAAGCTGTCTGCTCTATCCATTATGTCTCTTAACATATCAATCATAATTATTTTAAATTCCTAGCCGGATAATTATAACATCCATTCCATATCTGTTTCTGAGGCTTGCTCTTTTTCAGATTGTATTTTTGCCTTTTGGAATGCCTTGTAATTGTTTCTTGCTAGCTAAATGTGATGTTCTAGGTTAGAGGGATTGTTGTAAATAAGCCTTAATAATGTGGTGATGAGGTATGGGCAGAGTGGGGGCATTCTGTAGTCCTATGATTAGGTCTAACATTTTAGTGACCATGTGTCTCCGAGCTGTGAATGTCACAAGTGTTTCTCAGGTTTTTTTCTCTCCTTTTAAGTGGGACAGAATGACTAGAGAGGGCTGGATTTGAGTATTTCTCTTTTCCCATGTGGAAGGGTAGGGTCAGCTGAACTTGGGTATTTTCCTTTTCCAGGTCAGTTAGGCTCTGATAATACATTGTGTGCTGTTTTTTTTTTTTTTTTTTCTCTTTTCTTTTTAGGGCCAAAACTGAGGCATGTGGAAGTTCCCAGGCTAGGGATCGAATTGAAGCTACAGCTGCTGGCCTACGACACAGCCACAGCAACGTGGGATCCAAGCCACGTCTGCAACCTACACCATGGCTTATAGCAATGCTGGATCCTTAACCCACTGAGAGAGGCCAAGGATTGAACCTGCATCCTCATGGATAGTAGTGGGATTCACTAACCACTGAGCCATGGAGGGAACTCCCTAAGCATAATGTTTTAAATTAAAAAAAAAAAAAATATATATATATATATATATAATGAAGTATGGTTGTCTTACAATATTGCTTTAGTTTCAGGTATACAACATAGTGATTCAATATTATTAGAGATTGTACTCAATTTAAATTTATTATATAATATTGGCTATACTCCCTGTGCTGTTCAATATATCCTTGTAATTTACTTATTTTACATATAATAGTTTCTACCTCTTAATCCCCTATCCCCATTTTGCCCTTCCCTTCTTCCTTCTCCTCACTGATAACCACTAGTTTATTTTTTATATCTGTAAATCTGTTTCTATTTTGTTATATTAATTCATTTCTTTCATTTTTTTTTAGATTCTATATGAGTGTTAACACACAGTATTTATCTTTCTCTAACTTATTTCAATGGCATAATACCCTCTAGGTTCATTCATGCTGTTGCAAATGGCAGAATTTCTTATTTTTTTTAATGGCTGAGTAATATTCTAACATCCTTATCCATTCATGTTTTTTTTTTTTTTTCCCAAGGGCCACACCCACAGCATATGGAAGTTCCCAGGCTAGGGGTCTAATTGGAGCTGTAGCTGCTGGCCTACACCACAGCCACAGCAATGTGGGATCTGAGCAGCGTCTGTGACCCACACTACAGCTCAAGGCAATGCCGGATCCTTAACTCACTGAGCAAGGCCAGGGATCGAACCGGTACCCTCATGTACACTAGACTAGTCAGGTTTGTTATCCACTGAGCCACAACGGGAACTCCCTCTCCATTCATCTGTTGATGGTTTGCTTCCATATCTTGGCAGCTGTAAACAATGCTCCTATGAATATTGGGATGCATGTATCTTTTTGAATGAGTGTTTTCATTTTCTTCAGTTACGTACCCAGTAGTAGAACTGCTGGGTCATACGGTAGCTTTATTTTTAATTTTAGAAAAACTTCCATTCTGTTTTGCCTAGTGACTGCACCAGTTTACATTCCCACCAACAGTATACAAGGGTCTCTTTTTCTCCAGATTTTCATAAACACCGGTTATTTGTAGTCTTTTTTTGATGATAGCAATTCTGACAGGTGTGAGGTGTTATCTCATTGTGGTTTCTGCATTTCTATAATGATTAGCAATATTGAGCATCTTTTCATATGACTATTGGCTGTCTGTCTTCTTTGGTAAAATGTCTATTCATGGATCTTCTGCCCATTTTTAATTGGGTTGTTTATTGATATTGACTTTTGTGAGCTGTTTATATATTTTGGAAAGCACACTTTTTTCTTATGTCCCATAAAAGCTAGACAATTCTTTAATGGAAGAACATTGGCAGTCCTAGGGCTAGAGGGGAACACTGATGGGCTGGTGGAATGATGACACTTCCTATGGGGAAAACTAACTGTGTAGGATTCTTGACTTAGGCACTGACATTAGAATCAAACTCTGTCTCAGATGAGACCCTGCTGAATATTTTTCCTTTCCACTTCTCCTGGGCAAGGATATGAGAGCCTGTTACAAACTTTAGTGTTATAGACACCTGTAAGAACCTTTCAGCAGGGTGATTTGCTTCATGGAGCTGGGTCCCTTCTGCCTTGGGTGTTGTGGTCTTTGATTCATGAAATATCCAAGTAAAGGTGCAAACTAAAGGATGTTGTTCACCTTCTGGCTGTATAAGTATTAGACCCTTTAGCCACAGCAGCTGGCTGACCTTTAAAACACCCTGAAATGAGGTCAGGGCAGAGATCAGGCCCTGATGAGGCACTCTGTGATTGGGGAAAGCAGGCAGAATGGGATTTCAGATAGGTATTTTTAGGAGAAATTTTTTATAAACATGGAAAATTTTTTATAAACATGGATTCTTGCAAATTCCAATATTTGGAAAAGCCCTAAAGATACCTGTAGCAGCCCCCTTCTACTAAGATGTGTGCTTGGCCGCATGAAATCCCTTCATGAACATCACATGTATGCTAACCTTTGCCCCTGCCTCTTTGGTGCAGTTCCTCAGCGCTTTCTGAGAGACTGTCTCCCAGGCTATAGTCCTAAACAAGTCCCCAGTAAAACTGAAACTCACAGGTCTCAGGTTGAGCGTTTTATATCAGTCAACAGGGAGAATCTATACCTTTGGTCATTCAGGTGAGAAAATCTGAGACCCAAAACTAAGAAATGCTTTTTTTTTCAGACTCAGGATAAGTTGCTAAGAGATGGGATGAAAACCCCATCCCTGGTTCTTTCCTCTCAGCCAAATTCACATTCATTTTCTCTGTTTGACATGTTTTGACTGGAAGTTGCAACTAAAAATAGTGACCCAGTTACAAGAGGTTGGGAAACTCAACCTCAGGCATTGGTAGCTGTTTCATTCTGGCCTTACTCTGAGGGCATCATTAACGTATGCATCATGCTACAGCTGCCTCTGCAGTATCAGGATGATTGAAAACAAAAGGAGATGATGCTGAGGCATGCCATTCTTTCATCAAAAAACTCAAACTGTTTTCCATTCAGCCTGATGGTTAATTGTCAGATTATCAGCATCTCTCAAGGCTTGAGCCTAAGAGCATTCCTCAGGAGTGGACAGTCACTGCCAGAATCAGTATGTGTGCATGTTCTGAGAGGTGTCTCCTATGTGTGGGGCCCAGGTGAGATGGGGAGCAAAGGAAAGGAGGCAAAGTGGAGCACCGTAGTGAACCAGCCTGGTCAAGACTTATTATGTATTGGACATCTGACCAGCTTAATGAAAGTAACTAAGCAGACAGAGCTAAAGCTTGGGCTTTTCATTCAAGCCCAAAGGATCCCACTAGGAACCTGGGACACCCATAATATTAGAAATTCCCTTGGAAGCAGCACTCAAAGCATCCAGTCTGTTTTCTTGAGCATACCTGAGCAATGCCTCATTACCTTTATGTATGCCTCTTAGGCCTTCTTGACACCCAGGGCCCCTTGAGGGTTTTTCCCCTCTCAGCCCCAGAACCAGCACAGGCTCTTGTGTCTAAACCACATGTTTTAGCCATTACAGTTGACTTTTTAAAAGAATATTTATTTATTGTCTTTTTTTAAGGCCACACCTGTGGTGTCTAGAAGTTCCCAGGCTAGGAGTTGAATTGGAGCCATAGACACCAGCCTACACCACAGCCACAGCAATGTACAAATCCGAGCTGTGTCTGGGACTGACACCACGGCTCATGGCAATGCCGGATCCTTAACCCACTGAGCGAGGCCAGGGATCTAACCACGTCCTCATGGATACTAGTTAGGATCGTTACTGCTGAGCCCCCGTAGGAACTCCTACAGTTGACTTTTTAAAGAAGAGGCTGCTGCCCATTTTCCTACTCACATCCTTGGTTGGATACCCTCCTGAGACCATCACAGACTTTGCTTGAGGTATTGTTTCAGGAAGCGGGACCCTTTCCAAAGCCCAAGAGTGGGCTTGTGTCTAACACTCAGAAATGAATTATTTGAGGAGAGGCATGTGCTGACAAAGCAAAAGACTATTAGGAAGGGGTTCCTGGGCAGGGAGCAGTAGGGTAAGGATAACCAATGATAGGGATGGAGTAGGCACAGGAAGTTGCAGAAATCCCAATAAGGGACCATAGATAAAGGGAGAAACTTAGTGGACTTTGGGAGATCCCTGTAAGTTAATAAATTGCTCAAAAAAGCCATCAGAACAAGGCAGGCTTGCTCGACTAGTGGAGGTGCAAGAATGGTCTCAGGTCATTGGGTGAGGGATGGGATGAGACGTGTATTCAGATTCAGACCCAAGGCAGGAGTTTGAGGACCACCCTTCTGCTGATCTGAATACAGGCCTTACCAAATACCAAGGAGGAGCTACTATTCCCAGAATGGAGGAGGCGGGCTTTTCTGACCCCCACTCCCCTTGGATGATAAAACTGTAGCCCACTGGATCCTCATCCTTGGGGCAGAGCCTCCTTTCCTGTCTTCTTGCATCTCTCACAAGCATCCTATCTTAATAAATCTATTTCTTGCCTATCACTTTGTCTCTTGCTGAATTCCTTCTGCACAGAGGCAAGAAGAACCTGAACCTCAGTAAGTCCAGACATTGGGTGAGTGATTCTAATTTAAAACTGTGGGTTTAAGTCCCAATCTGAGTTTAGGCTGGGTTCGAGTCCCGGCAGGTGGGTTCAAGTCCCAATCTAGGTTCTGGCTAGGTTCAGGCCATTAGTGCTGTCAGTTTCACCAGGAGAACTACTCTGTCATGTAGCATACAGGCTCAGATTTTATGGCAATGGGGTCAGCTTCTGGGTTGTCTCTGGCCAGTCATCTTGTTTGGTCCATATTTGAGCCAACTCAGGGTACATGCATCTCTCAGCCAAGATAGATTCCAGTGTGAAGCATTCTGAGCAGTCGGGCCTTCTTTTGGCCCCTTTGGATTTCTTCTAGTTAATTTTATTGTGAGCTGCCTTTTCCTCCCTCCTTTTGGCCCCTCCTGAATACTCTCAGTTAGTTTTCAGAGGCTGCAGCTTGTTGCTTATAGACCCTTCACATCCAAGACAGGAAACAATTCTTGCAAGTGGTTGTCATCGTGCCTGGTCAAGGCAGACCATTTTGATCAACAGTTCCCTGAAAGTATGGACCTGAGTGGAAGACAGGTGAGAAATGAATGTAGAAGAGGCCCACTTGCTCTCACAATTTAGAACTTGGGAATTCTCTTCTCCATTCCTTTGGATGAGTGGAACATGTGTTTAACCAACATTATCTTTGTTTAACTAACATTTGCTTCCAGAAAAGAGCACTTTCCACGGAGACTTTTATTCCTAGGCTCGGTCATCTGGAAAAAAACCTTTCCCTCTTTTTTTAAACCAGTAAAGCAGAAACAAAATTGCATTTCTGCAGGATGTAAAGAACTCTCCTGGAGACTAAAAATTCCAGAGGAAATCAGTCCAACTGTTCATTTGCATAGCTGAGCTTTTTGCCTTCTCTTCCTCTCTGCAGGCTGGAAACTGGGAAGAAATACTGAGTCAGTGTTCCTGGCACTGCCTTTTATGAAACTCCAACCAAGTTGATTTAGTAAATCAGTTATCCACAAATGTTTCCCGCTAGAAATAAGTATTCCAATTTTGGAAGCTAATCTTGAGCTGGGAAGAAAGGATGAGGAAGAAGAATGAGTAGACCTGCCTCTGCCATTTGCCATTATTCTCAGCAATTTTCCTTTCTGAGGCTTATCTTCCTCATCCATAAAATGGGCACACATTGTTCTTTTGATGTGAAGACGCATTTTTGGGGAGGGGGCACATTTTCATCTTATCAATCCTGGCTTGCTTCTCTCAGGGTGCCAGATGTTTGATCCTTAATTGGCTCCTCCTACAGGTCTGTGTCTGTGGAAATGAGTCAGAATAATCACTCCGGTAGTCAGTGCAGGAGTATGGGCTTTGATGCATTCTTTGATATGGATATTGACTGACATTTGTGGCTTAAGGGCTCAAGGGAGTAACATCCCCACAGGCCTTGTTTACTATAGGCTGCGTACCTACACCCAGATGCCCAGATGGACATTAATCCCTAATCCCCTGTGACTCAGTTTATGGGAAGAAAAGGGCAAAGAAACCATGAGACTTAACAGGATATACCTACCCCTAAGACTCCTATTGGACAAGGACTGATATAGGCAATTAAGCAAGGCCAATGGGAGAAAAACCACATCTTTCTGGACCCCATGCTGTTACCCGCTCCCATCTTTAAGGGATAAAACCCCTATAAGACAATAGAGAAGGGGGCTTTTCTCCCCTCTCTCCCAGCAGTCCTGGGAGCTGTTTGCTTTCCTGAAATAAAGACTTTGCTTGCTTGCTGCCTGTGTGTTCATGAAGTTCATTCTGTGGCTGTGTGGACAAGGACCCGGATTCCTGTAACACCTTTCTGGCATCAGAAAGAGATGGAAGGGTCTACATTTGGCAGGAGTGGAGCTGGGTAGGGGGAAGCTGGAGTAATTGTTGCTTCCAGCTTTTTGCTCACTGTCTGGTGATGCCATTCTTCTCCAAGGCCATTGCTGGAGGGTCCCAGGGGATGGTTACATTATCTCCCCATCTGTGGGCCCTGGTGTGGATGTACCTCCAGGATCTTGGACATTTCCAGGGCTCCATAGCACCCTCCATCAGGTCTTAGGGGCATGAGACCACAGCTGTTCTCACTGTTCTCAGAAATAGTTGTGTGCTTTTTATCCTGAGGAATTGCTAACAAAGAATGTTGCCTGCCATTCTGGTAAATAACAAATATTGCCCACCATCAAGCCATCAGCCACTGCAGCCCACCTCCCAGCCCCACTCCTACCCCTCAATAAGCACCCTGAGGGGAATTCTAGGTGGAGAAAAACAGGACACCTTCTGTGGTTTGGATACTTACCCTAGAGAGTTATGATGCATATCTCAGGGATAATTCCAATGAGCCCAGACTCTTGCATCTTCCAATAGTAAAGGACAAAAGTCATTAACTTGCGATGTCCATTCTTTGTGACTAGCAATAAATAATCTTTTGATGTTTGACTCTATGTATATACGTATTTTTTCAGCAAATATCTATCTCCAGGCTCCTCCCTCACCTCTTGGGAGCAGTTCCTCAGAGCTCTCTGAGAAGCTGTCTCCCAGGCTACAGTCCTCAGTAAGATGCTCAAATAAAACTTAACTCTCAACTTCTAAGTTGCACATTTTCTTTCAGTAGAGAGTATCACCCTATCCTTGAAACCTGTACCCCTAGGTTCCAAGGTAGGTTCCAATGTGACTTCTACCAGTTCTGCCCCTAACTCTCCCCTCATATGTCCCTTATACTGTGAAATGTGTGTAAAGAGCAGTTTCTGAGGTCCTGACCCCAGGTCCCAATTCCAAGACAAATTATCTGAGTCCTTGGACAGCCTTCTCTACCCTCCCCACAAGCTCCGCCCCAAACCTCTGCTATTTCCTGTGCACTAACAGGGATGAAGCAGGTGAAATGGCACAATGTCGGTGATTTGCCTTAAAATGCTACGTGTATGGGGCAGATTAAAGAAGAATGGCAAAATGGTGATGACTGTTGAAAGCGAAGTCTTGTCATACTATTTTTCTCTACTTTTGAGAGGGTTTGAACATTTGCTTAATGAAAAATTAAAAAAAAAAAGGATTCCCGTCATGGTTCAGCAGAAACAAATATGTCTAGCATCATGAGGATGCGGGTTGGATCCCTGGCCTCACTCAGTGGGTTAAGGATCTGGTGTTGCCATGAGCTGTGGTCACAGACACAACTCGGATCTGGTGTTGCTGTGGTTGTGGTGTAGGCCAGCAGCTATAGCTCTGATTAGACCCCTAGTCTGGGATCCTCTATATGCTGTGGGTGTAGCCCTAAAAAGACAAAAATAAATAAATAAAAAACTAAAATTAAAACCTTCAGTAAACAATTAGAAATAGAGATTTGAAGGACTATCCTTAGCAGTGCACCCCCATTGGCTTTTGCTCAAAGTAAAGTGGAAGGGACTGGAATATCATTTTTCCTAAGGCAATGTACTCACGAACCTTATTTCTTCACTCCTTGCAGGGTATACAAATCTAAGAGAAGCATTAGGCCAGGGGATTCTCTTTCCAGGAAGCCAGCAAGTAGTCCTGCTTTGCCATCTCTGCTGGGGGCCCCGTTGCTTCCTGGAGTGTCCCAGGACAGACGGAGAAGGCAGAAATGCAGGAAGGTGATCTCTTCCACGTCCACCTCCTGCTGTTTTAGCATCTCCAGGGAAAGGCTGCTAGTGATGACGGTGATGCTGATTGAGAGCAGCCCACCTTTGCCGCGGACCTGCTGTTTGAAAACCTCTGGGTATTTCATTTACACAGCAGTCCTGCAAGGTGGCCACTAGCAGGGCTTACAGGGGAGGGGTCTGAACCTCAAGGGGGCTAGAAAGGGATCACTTGGCAGTATTTGACCATTGCTCTGTCCCCGATAGGGTGACAAATTAGCTTACAAGCCACCCTGAGGCTATGTGGTAATAATGCCAGCCCCAGGTATGGCTCCCTCAGCTCACTAGCCTGTCCCTGGGGTGATCCACATCTTCTGGGTGTACCTGCCCAGAGGCTGGTGTTCAGAAAGCCCTGACAGCTCGGGTTTGAACGGGTGCCAGGAGTAGCCGGTGGTGTGTGTGCCTGCCTCAAGCAAGACCGATAAGCTCTGACATTGCAGGTATTACATCTGACCTGACATATATTAGGAGATAATCATAAAAATCCCTGCACCGTCAATGGTCCTAGCTGCATCCTGATCACCTGCTAATGCCAATGGCTGTTATTATTCAGCTGTTACAAGGCACTTTATATTTGCAAAGCCCAGACAGGAAAGGTTACTGTGTTTTCTCCTCTATCTTATTAGGCTGTCAGTACCTGCCCCAGAAGAGGAGTTAGTCAGGCCTTCAGCTGCAGAATGGTAGAGTAGAGATAGATGCCTAGGTGTGGAGCCAGGGCCACCCAAGTCTAATTCTGGCCGTGAGATCTTGGCTAGTAACTTTACTTTTCCTGTCCATATAAGGGAAATAACTCTTGACTCTCCCAGCAGTTTTGATATAAAGACTAAATTTTTTTTTTTTTTCCTGGCCATGCCTGCAGCATGTGGAAGTTACTGGACCAGTGATCAAACCCATGCCACAGCAGTGACCCAAGCTGCTGCTGTGACAAGGCCAGGTCCTTAACCTGCTGAGCCACAGGGGAACTCCTAAATGACTTAATTTTGAAGAGTAATGTATTATCTGCGTGGGGGACCTGGCAAATATTCTTTGGAAGTAAATACGCATGTCCTGTCCTCTGGGAATATGGAGTGCCATGGGAGAAACAAGACATAAACTTGTGATGGTTTCTATTAATTGCAAGGAATTTATATTTCAAGGTAGGATAAACTATTGACCTGAGAGTAATGGACCTCAGGAGCCAAGGCTTAAATTACATGGAAATAAGTAGTATAATTAGGGTGATGGTATAATTTATCACTCAAACTGAGACACGGTTAGGAGTGCAAAGGGGATGCTCTTAGTAATCAAATCCAGGGAAATAGATGTGAACGGTGGCTGACCTAGGCACACCGGGCCGGAGAGGAAGCACATGTTGCTTCATCTATGCTGCAGATGTGTGCATGTTTAACCTCAGAACATCTTCCAGGCCTAGACATGTGTGTTTTCTTGCATAATCCAGGCCTTCGTGGAGAAGAGAAGGGTCTGTGGAGAACCTGACATCGCTGCCGTGATCTCAGAACCTGTTTCCTGGGGACTGATTCCTTAAAGCTCTCATCCTACTTGGAATACAATCCAAATTTCTGATGAGGGCCAGCAAGGCCCTGCCCTGGTCTGGGCCCGACATCAGGTTGTCCCTCCATCCCCTCCCACGAGGCTGGAGCCTGGTGAGATGCTGCCATCTCAAGCCACTGCACTTAACCTTTCTTCCACCCTGGGATGCCTTCCCCTCAGGCCTTCACGCAATGTAGGAATTCTCATGGCTATTGAATCCCCACCAGCCTCCTCCACCTCTCCCTTACCTGTGTCATTGTCTCTAAAGCACTCAGTATAGACAATACACACTTTTTTTTTTTTTTTGCTTTTTTAGGGCCACACCCATGGCATAGGGAGGTTTCCAGTCTAGGGGTTGAATCAGAGCTACAGAAGCTGGCAGCCGACACCACAGCCAGCAACAAGGGATCTGAGTCACATCTGTGACCTATACCACAGCTCTCAGCAATGCTGGATCCTTAACCCACTGAACGAGGCCAGGAATCGAACCTGCATCCTCATGGATACTAGTCAGATTCGTCTGCTTTGCCACAATGGGAACTCCCCGCACTTTTTCTTAAAGACAACTTTTTTTATTCCCTTGCTCAACTAGGCCCCAAACAGGACAGAACCATGCCAGCTCTTACTTCCTGTGGCAAGACCATGCCTAAAACAGACCTGGTCCATCAAAAACACTTGGTGATGTAGGGGAGCACACGGAGTTCTTTCTGGAGAATTTGTCATTGCTCATATTAGTAGGCTATAAGAATAGAGAACAAGAGATAAAGGAAGAGGTTCTATGAGGCAGAGCTGTGAGAAGTGGAAGGGGCTCTTGAAAAGACCATAAGAAGAGTTCCCATTTTGGTTCAGAGGTTAAGGACACAATGTTATGTCTGTGAGGGTGCCGGTTTGATCCCTGGTCTTGCTCGGTTAAGGATCTAGCATTACCATAAGCTGCGGTGTAGGTTGCAACTGCAGCTCTGATTTGAACCCTGGCCCAGGAACTTCCATATGCTGCAGGTGCAGCCCTAAAAATGCCAAAAAAAAAAAAAAGAGCATAAGAATCAGGAACCCAGTGCTCTTGACCCAGCATCACCACAATCTGCTCAGTGGTGTCTTGGGCAAGACGCTTTTCCCTCACAGCCTCGTCATCTTTAAAATGGGGAGGAAAAAGTTAGTCTAGAACAGGGCAAATTTTTTCGGCCAAAGACCAAACTGTAAATGTTTTAGGCTTGTGGGCCCCTGCAGTCTCTGTCACAACTACTCAACTTTGCTGTTGCAGAGCAAAAGCCACCATATGCAGCCTGTAAAAGAGTGGTTGTTGCTGAGTCCAGTGAAATTTCCTTTACACAAAGAGGTCACATTTGGTCCCATAGGTGCTGGTTGCCAAACCTGGTCTGGAATAGCCATTCCCAAACTGTCTTCTTTGAAAGAAGTTCAAAGAAATTTGGGAAACACCTAAATTCAACAGATTTCTTTATTTTAGGGCCTCCCAGAATGCTTACTATGCTAGCGAGCACTATAACTTTCCAAAAAGAGATGTAGAATCAGGGTGGGTGTCCTCTTGTTACCGGAGTCCGGTTTTTTTTTTTTTTTTTTTGTCTTTTTGCCTTTATGTAGAGCCACACCCTCGGCATATGGAGGTTCCCAGGCTAGGGGTCTAACAGGAGCTGTAGGCACCGGCCTTCGCCACAGCCACAGCAACGCGGGATCCGAGCCGCGTCTGAAACCTACACCACAGCTCACGGCCACGCCGGATCCTTAACCCACTGAGCGAGGCCAGGGATCGAACCCGCAACCTCATGGCTTCTAGTCGGATTTGTTAACCACTGAGCCACAAAGGGAACTCCCCGGAGTCCAGGTTCTTGTACACAGAGCCAAAGAACGAACTTGAACACACAGGCAGCAAGCAAGCAAAGTCTTTATTACAGGAAAGCAAATAGTTCCCAGCATAGACACTGCGAGGGGGAAGAAGAGCCCCCTTTCTATTGTTCTATGGGGGTTTTTATTTCTTAAAGACAGGAGTTCCAATGTGGAGTCTAGATCTCAGCTTTTTCCCGTTGTCCTTGCCCAAGTCCAGTTCTTGCCCTGGGCATATTCACCTCTAAGTCCTTGTCTTAGAGGTTGCTATGCCCAGTCAATTTGATGGTTTCTTTGTTCTTCTTTTCCCCAGACTGGGAGTTGCTGGGAGTTACCATTCTTCTCATTCCTTTTCTATCCCTTGAGGAGAGGGGGGTTAGAGATTAATGTCCATCTGCACGTAAAACAGATATACTCCCTGTAGTAAGCAGGGCCAGTGGGGATGTTATTCCCTGGAACCCTTAAATTGCAGACATTAATTAATGACCATATCAAAGAATACATCAAAGCCCATGTTCCTACACTAACTACCTGAATTATTATTCTGCCTCACTCTATCTTCTTTGACCACAGAACTGTAGGGTAGGATGTCACAACGAATGCTGTCAATGTCCTGGCCACGCATTGTCGCACCCACTGTCCCCATGCACGTCCATGCCATCCCACCGCCAGTGCTCAGTTCTCTCCCGGAGGACCTTCTCTCCACCCACACAGAGGCCGGGGCGCCACCACCCCTGAGAACTGCTTTCAGCCAAAGATGAAGGCAACTGGGTGATGGTGCCCCAGCTTTTTACCCCTGGGTGATGGAGGTTGGGGGGCAACCTCCAAGTGAGGTTCTGGGACAAGCAGTGTCAGTGTCACCTGAGAGGTTCAGCCCAGACTCTGTTCTTTATTTTTAATTTTTTTTTTTTTTTTTTAGGGCCCCACAGGCTAGGGGTCGAATTGGAGCTGTAGCTGCTGGCCTACTCCACAGCCACAGCAACGCAGAATCTGAGCTGTGTTTGCAACCTACACCACAGCTCACAGCAACCCCGGAGCCTTAACCCACTGAGCGAGGCCAGGGATCGAACCTGCGTCATCTTGGTTACAAGTCAGATTCATTTCTGCTGGGCCACCACAGGAACTCCCCTAGACTCTGTCCTAACAGCCCCTCTAAGAGACTCTGATGTGCACCAGTTTGAGGACCATTGCCTACACATTCTTTCAGAGACCCTGGCCCTCCAGTGGACACAGTCCCGGTTGCTCATTAGCATGTCTTGTTTTGGCTTCCTTCCCTTCCCTGTCTCACTTTCTTACTGTTGCCTCCTAGGATAATCTTTCAAATAAACCACCTGGCAGGCAAATCCTTGTTTTAAGGTCTGCTTCCGGGAACACCCAGTGAGACAGACCCTCATAATATCTCTTGGGAGAGGTGGTTTATAGATGCTGATCTGGAAGCTCTTGGAGGCCTCTCCCTGCAGTAGTTACACCGTGATTATGGTATTCATGTGGCCTGATCTGTCTGCTTCCTCAAACGATGACAAGTGTACTTGGGTTAAGTGCCCATTGTTTGCTTAGCATTATACTAATTAGAAAAAAAGTAAAGAGAGGATCTCAATAAGTCTAGGATTTTCCCTGCAACCTGGGGGTCAGAAAAAGCACCTGTGGCTGAGTGCGGAGCCTTTTGTCACTGATAGTTTACTGGGTTTGAGCACCCTGCTGAGTGTGAATGAACGCCTTTTAAAATGCAGGTGTTTTAATTATTCAGATGTAACAGGAGACAATCGCCATGGAAAAGATAATTTGTTACTCCTAGTTCCTAAGGGGGCTGGGCACAGCTGGAAGGACCACATGGGGAAGAACCAGTCAGTCAGGAGGCAAAAGGAGTGAGAGGAAGATGAAAATGTGGGCAAGAGCATATATTGTGGTTCCAGAGGGACAGGCATGGCATGGCGGGATAAGCAGACTAGGACTGGCTAGTTCAGATGATTTCAAGAGGTTTTGGGGCACAAGGGCTGTCCCCAGTTGTCTGGCACCTGGCCCAGGGGCGACTAGGATGGGGTGGGGGTGGGGCAGCATGTGAAGGCCTGATGCAGGAGGTGCCTGGGGCATGGGCTCTGAATCCGTTAATTTGCCTATGAATGTACCCTCCTTAGTCTCTAGGAATTGGCTATGCCTGGAAGGGACAGCTAGTCTCTCCAGGGCCCACAAAGCTCAAGACATCAAAGAATCAGAAGTACAAAATTACAAGACAGAATTCCCACTGTGGCTCAGCAGTAATGAACCCAGCTAATATCCATGAGGATGCAGGTTCGATCCCTGGCCTTGCTCAGTGGGTTAAGGATACGGCATTGCCGCAAGCTGTGGTGTAGGTCGCAGGCTTGGCTGGGATCCTATGTGGCTGTGGCTGTGGCGAAGGCCGGCAGCTGCTGCTCCAATTTGACCCCTAGCCTGGGAACTTCGTATGTGGTGGGTACAGCCTTAAAAAGACAAAAAAAAAAAAGGAAAGAAAGAAATTTAAAAACATGATTAATATATAAGGCAGCAAGACTGTGAAATTCCCTACTAGAATATAAAGATGGGGGTTTCCCCTGGGTTTGGCGGGGCATTACAGAATGGAAGATAAATAGTATTATTTAAAATTAGAAACAACTTCATTTCTGTTTTTTAAAATGCAATCCATGCTGATTAGGGAGAAAATAGAGATGTTAAAATAGGAAAAGGAATTTGTAAAATATCACCATTTTATCATCCAGAGACAATTGCTGGAGAAACTTTGCATTACAGCCCACCACTTAGATTTAGATGTACAACTCTTGCAGTTCTAGGAAACAGAAGCAAACAACCAGACAAACAAACAAACAAAAACCACCCGAACTGGCCTATCAACTGAAATTGATATAAACGATCAATCCAGAAGATGGACTGGCTTCAGGTAAAATTTGGTCCAGGGATTCAAAATATCATCTCTTTCTCTGATACTCTCTTTTTGGTGACAATTTTATCTTCAGATCAGCATACTTTATGGCTGCCATAATTATTTTAACAGTCTCAGCCTCCTCATGGCACCCAGGTCAGTGGGAAAAGGGACATTTCCAGAAAGAAGTCCTGGGTTTACATTTATCAGAAGAGATTGGGTCATATGCTCACCTATGAATCATGAAGGTATAGCCTTTAGGGACCTCTGTTGTTGAGGGTGGTTTGTTTGAATCACATGGAAACCACAATAACCAGAATTCCCTTTGAATTCTGGAAGTACATTCCCCCCCTTCTCTGGCCTATATCTTGAACAGAAGAAACTGAGTGCTGGGAAGGAAGCAACACGTGTACATGCACATTATTTCACCAGTTATTTCTTTCTTTTCTTTTTTTTTGTCTTTTTGCCTTATCTAGGGCCGCACCCGCAGCATATGGAGGTTCCCAGGCTAGGGGTCTAACAGGAGCTGTAGCCGCCGGCCTTCGCCACAGCCTCAGCAACGTGGGATCCAAGCCGCGTCTGCGACCTACACCACAGCTCACGGCAACGCCGGATCCTTAACCCGCTGAGCAAGGCCAGGGATCGAACCCGCAACCTCATGGTTCCTAGTTGGATTCGTTGACCACTGAGCCACGACAGGAACTCCCTTCACCAGTTATTTCTAATTAGTTAGTTCTCCTGCTATGAGTAAACTTGCGGCCAAATCTTCACACCCATGCTTGATTAGGAAGTATTCTATTTTCCCCCTTGTATTTCAGGTAGTGGGGTTATAAGAAAATCTCTGGAGGCTCATCTAGGGGAGAGGGAACTCTGAATGCCAGGTGCAAATTTCATGGCCAGGGGAGTTCTTCCCACTGACAAACCAGTGCTCTGGGGGTGCCTGTGGCTACAGGGTTCCAGGGAGGCGTGTGGCTTTCCTGATGCTAATGGACTGAGAGGTGCCTAGACAGCAGTTTTATTCCCCAGCGTATCCCCAAGCCCTGTCCTTGCCCCCTGGCCTCTCACTCTGGAGGCTCTGCTGGAGGAGCAGCTGCCACTGTCACCAGGTCTGGCAGTAAGACTGCCTGGGCTGGAAGGAGAGAACAGTGATATTTTTCCTAAACCATATGGCAGCTGGTAGGCAGCACGAGAAAAAGGGAGTCTGATTTGTCACAGTGACTGCTTTGCTTTCTCCCCGATGAGGGTCCCACCTGTAGGTGACGTCGTATAAGGTGTCAGAGCTTTCTGGTGCTGCTGATGCTGCCTGAGCCCAACCAGCTCCCAGGTCTCCTGGGCCCTGGCTCATAGATCTTTTATCCTAAAACACCCCCAAGGAAGCACTGTGCATTGTGAGTCCACTCTGGCTTCAGGTTTTTTTGTTTTGTTTTGTTTTGTTTTTTCCCCCCCACATGAACAGCATATCGAGTTCCTGGGCCAGAGATAGAATCCGAGCTACTGCTGCAGCAACACTCGATCCTTAACCTACTGCACCACATGGGAACTCCTGGCTTCAGCTTTATTTTGGGAGTTTGTACATAGCAAAAAAAAGGCTGATTGTCACAGGGGTTTGACATTGAATATTGAAGCCACGTCTGAGCAGAACTCCAAGGCAATTCCACTCTACTCATTGCAGCCTCCGCCACAGATAAGAAGAAGGTACCTGATCTGAACCAAAGGAGTAAGCACAGCATATGATCCTCCTACTTCCTCTGGGAGGAAGCTGAAGGAAACTTCCCCACTGGGCTTCAACAGGAAGTGGCAAATGACTCAGTAGATCAGGGGGTTTAAATGGAGAACCAGAGAGGAGAAGCATGATGGTGATTTCCAGAATGCATTTCCAGCCTAAATTCCAGACACAGACTAAAGAAAAAAGTGGCCTGTGCTCACAGTGTGGCCTGTGGCATAAATTGTGTCAGGTAGAGCCTCCAAGCAGTGGAAGGTGGCGAAGTCCAAACCAACCTAGACCATCATATCAATTGCGTGCCCAGTGAGAGGTGATAAGGCATTGGGGGTGGGGGGAGCATTAGGCTGAACAGGAGGAGGAAACCAAGGCAGCGGTGTAGGTAACGAAATGGGCAACATCCCAGGCTTGCCTTACTGTCACCACGCTTTGCTCCAAGCCGTCTTGTATCGATCAGCATCCCTCTTCTCAATCCAGTCCTTGCCCAATACACCAGACTCCATGGACTCAACATGTTCTTTCAACCCTACATCAATAGGTACCACTTGTCAATACAAAAGGGAGTCCGGTCTAATTTCTCCAGGCTTTATAAAAAATTCCTTCGCCTTCTTTTCCCAAATAAACCAGGCTGTATTTCAGCCATTCTTTGTCACTGAGTCATTGCCAAGCCCTCCCCGCCATCCTCTGTCACGGCATTTATCTGGAGGAGTCTCTCCTCCAGAAATCTCCGAGTTTCTTGAGTACTTTTCTTCTGTGTGTGCCCAGTGGCTAGCAAAATAGCAACCAGAACCACAACGACTGCCAGAGAGCCGTCCAGTCACAGAATGTTCTTTTATTTTTTTCACCCCACCTCCTACTTGATTTTTTTTATAGTTGATTTACAACGGTGTGCCAATTTCTGCTGTACAGCAAAGTGACTCAATCATACATATATATACATTTCTTATTTTTAATATTATTTTCCATCATGGTCTGTTCCAGGAGATGGGCTATATAGTTCCCTGTGCTATTCAGTAGGACCTTATTGTCTATCCATTCTAAATGTAATAGTTCATGTCTATTAACCCCAAATGCTCAGACCCTCCCACTTCATCCTCCCTTCCCCTTGGCAGCTACAAGTCTCTTCTCCATGTCCGCGACTCTATTTCTGTTTTGTACATAGGTTCATTTGTGCCATATTTTAGATCCCACTTATAAGTTATATCATATGGTACTTGTCCTTCCCTTCCTGACTTCACTTAGTATGATAATCTCTAGTTGCATCCATGTTGTTGCAAATGGTGTTAATTCTTTTTTTGATGGCTAAGTAGTATTCTGTTGTATATATGTACCATATTTTCTTAATCCATTCACCTTTCAGTGGTGAAATTTCTTAATCCATTCACCTTTCAGGGCATTTAGGTGGTTTCCATGTCTTAGCTATTATGAATAGTGTTACAATGAACATAAGGGAGCATATATCTTTTCGCATTGTAGTTTTGTCCGGATATATGCCCAGGAGTGGGATTGCTGGATCATATGGTAGTTCTATATGCAGTTTTCTGAGGTCCCTCCATACAGTTTTCCATAGCGGTTGTACCAATTTACATTCCCAACAACAGTGGAGGAGTGTTCTCTATTCTCCACACTCTCTCTAGCATTTGTTGTTTGTAGACTTATTAATGATAGATATTCTGACCAGTGTGTGAGGTGGTAGCTCTTTGTAGTTTTGATTTGCATTTCACTCATAATCAGTGATGTTAAACATTTTTTCCTGTGCCTGCTGGCCATCTGTATGTCTTTGGAGAAATGTCCACTTAGATCTTCTGCCCATTTTTTGATTGGGTTTTGTTGTTGTTGTTTGATTGTATGAGTTTTTCCTATATTTTGGAGACTAAGCCCTTATTGGTTGCCTCTTTTGCAACTATTTTCTCCCATTCTGTATGTTGTCTTTTCTTTTTTTTTTCCTTTTGTCTTTTTAGGGCTATACCCACAGTATATGGAGGTTCCCAGGCTGGGGGGCAAATTGGAGCTGCAGTTGCTGGCCTATACCACAGCCACAGCCACAGCCACAGCAACGTGGGATCCAAGCTGTGTCTGTGACCTACACCACAGCTCACAGCAATGCCAGATCCTTAACCCACTGAGCAAGACCAGGGATTGAACCCATGTCCTCGTGGATATTAGCTGGGTTCGTTAACCACTGAGCCATGAAAGGAGTTTCGTCTTTTCTTCTTTTTTTAATGGTTTCCTTTGCTGTGCAAATGCTTGTTAGTTTGATTAGTTTAGGTTAGTTTGATTTGTTTATTTTTGTTTTTATTTCCATTGCCTTGGGGGACTGACCTAAGAAAACATTTGTATGGTTTATGTCAGAGAATGTTTTGCCTGGGTTCTCTTCTAGGAGTTTTATGGTGTCTGTCTTATGTTTAGGTCTTTAAGCCATTTTGAAATTATTTTTGTGCCTGGTGTGAGGGTGTGCACAGAATGCTCTCAAAGAGACAGTTTGTGTGTCATCATCACATTTAATCGCTTCAGCGAGCCCATGCTGTAGGTACTAAACTCCATTTCACAGAGGAGGAAACAGAGGCTCGGGGAGTTGACAAATTGTCCAAAGGGGTAGATCTAGAGATTCAGACTTAGGTTTGCGGGTACCACGGTGATTAACAGATAGACATCAGTATTAGTAGTGCCTTCACTCTGGTTCCTAAAAGTCTGTAAACTCCAGGGGCTCAGGGAGGGGGTGCCTCTCCAGGTTCGAGCGTGCAGAGTGCCATTTGTTCCAGCAAAGTGATTTTTTTGTTATTGTCTTATTTAGGGCCACACCTGCGGCATATGGAGGTTCCCAGGCTAGGGGTCTAACAGGAGCTGTAGCCGCCGGCCTTCGCCACAGCCACAGCCACGCGGGATCCGAGCCACATCTGCGACCTACACCACAGCTCATGACAATGCTGGATCCTTAACCCACTGAGCAAGGCCAGGGATCGAACCCGCAACCTCATGGTTCCTAGTCGGATTCGTCAACCACTGAGCCACGACGGGAACTCCCAGTAAAGTGATCTTAGATTTCCGTCTCACAGCATGCTCTGCCAAAGCGTGGCTCTGGTGCTTAGAGTTTAGCCTTTCAGTCAGGCATCTCTCTCAGACCCCTTCAAAGGCTGGATGAAATGCTGTTTGCCACTTCTAGCAATCCAGCACCCTCCCATATCCCTTCAACGTGAGAAGCATATCAGGGAGGTACCCGACAGCTGGCCTTGCCTGCCTGGCACTCTCCACAGACCACCCCCAGCTCAGGGCAGCGCACGCTGACATCACCCGGACCCCGCTGTCTGAGCTTGCCTTCCTCCAGAGATGCCTGACTGCCCACCTTGGCTTGGGGACCCCCTGCCTTGCTCCTTTTGACTGAGATATGGAGGCTGCATGAGGCATCTGATTGAGGGACTGTGGCTGTCACTGTGGCCTTCTAGCATTTCAAGGCAAGGTCACTCTATGCCATTTGTGGTGTAGTTTGGGTGATCTGTGGTATGCCTGATCCCAAGCTCATTATTTCTGCTTTGCCCCTTAACATAACTAGTCTGCATAAAATACTTGTAATCTGGGAAGGACAACACACAGTCATCCTTTTACCATTTTCAGGGAAAGAAATTGCAGACAGCCTAAATGGGCTGGGCACTGAAGGAGGGTGGGTACCATACACCCATAGGAATCTAGACTCCATGCCCCCAACCATCCTCTCCTCTCTTTCCTCCTCCAACTCCCCTTCTTCTTTCCTTTCTCCTCCTTCTTCTCCTGGGGGTCCCTTGCCTAGCTCTGCCTCACACTGCTGCTCTCCCACCCCAGCCTCAGGTAGAGAGGCCTCCCCTGCGGGGCTTCTGAATGGCTGCTGAGCTGTGCCCGGGGCTTGCTCCTGGTCAGATTCTGGTTACTTTGGTGTCCGTCCAGGGAGGGACCTGCAATATGGGAGCCCTTTGATCTGGTGGTGGAGGCCCTGGTCCTGCAGGAACTGCTGTGTGACCTCAGGCACTCTGTTCCTCCTGCTCTGACCAAGGTGGGATGGGGTGAGGGACTTGGGGGAGGCCAGAGGGCTTTTGTGGGTCCTGCTAGTGCTGAGGATCAGGCCCTGGGGATACAGGAAATGATCCTAACCTTCCCATCATTCCTCCAGGGAGGCAGAAGGATGTTGGGGGTGAGTTGCCTTCCCACCCAGCTTGTTCTGTTCCAATAACTGCTGCAGCAATTGTCTCTAGAAAGAGGACTTTATGCATATTCATGAATCCTATCGTTCTGTACACACTACTAGGGGTAGCCTGTTTTTCTGGCAAATGGCGTTTCATCAAAACAGCAAGCTCAGCTGCTGGGATAATTTCCAAAGCTTTAGCTGGCTGGCTTGGTGTTTTGGGATAACGACGTTTAGGTGTCTGCTCAGAGCACCTTCCAAATGGTGGATTTCTGTGGCAACGCGTGGGCACAGGCTGCAGCAAGATCTGAAACCAGAAGCTTCACCCATCCATGCACAGACACAAATACATGAGACCTGCAGGGCTGCACAGATGCATTAAGTTGTTAGGCTGTGAACTTTCTGGCCCTGCCCTATCTGATTATCCCTAGAAATGTTTTTGACCTTTATCAATTCTTCCCGTCCCTAGCAGGTGCTTCCTGTTCATCTTCTTTTGCGGACTTGTGAGTGTCAGATGTTCGCTCTGTCCTGTGCAGCTACATGGCCCCTGATTCCTTTCTGGGGCTCCAGCTGTCATCTGCAAAGTGGGGTGGGAGGTACCATACACCCATAGGAATCTAGACTCCATCCCCCCACTCCGTCCTCTCCTCCCTCTCCTCTCTTTCCTCCTCCAACTCCCCTCCTTTCTTTTCTCCTCCTTCTTCTTCTCTTCTGCCTCCTGCTAAAGGTGCTTACCTGGCACAAAAGTGCTCCATATTTCCAGGCGTAGGCTCATGCTATTTTCACCTCTCAGCAAAGGTCTATCATTTGTTGCCTCTCTGTACACTGGATGAGGAAGCATCGTGCAAACATCGGTTGTGAAGAGCTCAGTGTTTCTGCTACTGCTTGTTTTCTGGATTGTTCTCAATTACAGAGCAGAGTAAATTCACCGGTTAGCCTTTCATTCACCCATTTATACATTCACTCACACTTTCATTTGTCAAGCACTTATGAAGTCTATCTCCTGTTCTAGTTGGTGACTTGAAAATACAATCCACTCTTTTTTTTTTTTTTTTTTTTTTTTGTCTTTTTAGGGCTGCACTCATGGCAAATGGAAGTTCCCAGGCTAGGTGTCGAATCGGGGCTGTAGCTCCCAGCCTACAGTCTATACCACAGCCACATCAATGCTGGATCCTTAATTCACTGATTCACTGAGCAAGGCCAGGGATCTAACCCGCATGCCTCATGGACACCAGTAGGTTTCGTTACCACTGAGCCACGATGGGAACTCCTCCAATCCAGTCTTTAAGGGCTGTAATCACTAATGAGAATTTTGGACAGCTCCTCGTGCCTGTGCAAGGCTGCTCCCCTCTTCAATCCCATCTTTTAGTCAAAGAGGCCTAGCCTCTATCCTGGTCAACAGTGGGGCAGTCTGTAGGCCGCTTTCCAAAGTTCCCCTGGGCTTAAAGTGCAATTTACGTGCTCCTTGTCTAAAACACATCTCTGGCAGGAATCCTTTTTTTTCCTTACTTTTTAGCATGTAAATATAAATATATATATCAGTACAAATGTATTTGTTAAAATTTGAAAAATAAGAAGTGTAAATAATAAAATAAAAAGTTATCTCTTTTTCCATTGCATAGCTATAACCATTGTTACTGTTTTAGGGCTTACTTTATTTTTAAATTAACTTGCTAGATAGATAAAATTCACAAAATTGAGATCATCGAAATATACAATTTTGAAAAATATATAATTTTTTTTTTTTGGTCTTTTTGCATTTTCTAGGGCCACACTCGCAGCATATGGAGGTTCCCAGGCTAGGGGCCTTCGCCACAGCCACAGCAACATGGGATCTAAGCCGCATCTGCAACCTATACCACAGCTCACGGCAATGCTGGATCCTTAACCCACTGAGCAAGGCCAGGGATCGAACCCACAACCTCATGGTTCCTAGTCGGATTCGTTAACCACTGAGCCACAACGGCAACTCCCAAAATATATAATTTTAAAGTGAAAAATTTCCTTCTCTTCAAAACTTTTTCTGAACACAAGATTTGAATGATGAGGGTGATTTTTCATATTTTTAAAAATATTCGCTTGTTTTTGACAGTAAGGTAGCTTTCACTACTGTTGATTTCATTTATTCATTATTGCTGCCTAGTCCATGTCAGGCACTGGGGCCCAGCAGTGAGGATGATGTAATTTGATGTGATCCCATCTCCAGGGAGCTGTGACAGATGATAAAGAGGTAATATGTAAAAGAAAACTAAAATAGGGTAAGAGACTAGAGGGTAATGGAAATAGAGGGATAGGGAAGAAGCAATTGGGATCTAGGGGGCTGGAGGAGGTGAAACACTTTGCTAAATCTAGGAGAGGATTATTCTAGGCAAGTACAAATGCCCAGAGGTGGGAAAAAATTGGGGCCTTTTAAAATAGAGTGAGGGGAGTTCCCGTCGTGGCTCAGTGGTTAACGAATCCGACTAGGAACCATGAGGTTGCGGGTTCGATCCCTGGCCTTGCTCAGTGGGTTAAGGATCCGGCATTGCCATGAGCTGTGGTGTAGGTCGCAGACGCGGCTTGGATCCCGCGTTGCTGTGGCTGTGGCGAAGGCCGGCGGCTACAGCTCCTGTTAGACCCCTAGCCTGGGAACCTCCATATGCCTCAGGTGCGGCTCTAGATAAAAAGGCAAAAAGACAAAAAAAAAAAAAAAAATAGAGTGAGGACCTTGCATGTAGGGTGGTGAGAGCCAGAGGGAGTATGGAATGGGTGGAGCTCGTTAAAGTGAGCAGAGATAATAGAAAAAATAAAGGTCTTATGGGACAATGAAAATAATTTTGATTTTATTCTAAGTGTGGAGGAAGCTCAAGTCATGCGGTCTGATGTGGTTTGAATAACACACTTAGGCTGCTGGGAGTGGTGTGGTTGGGGAGGGCAGGCTGGACTTGAAGCAAAGGGGACTCTCAAGTCTTCCATGTGGGTAGTAACAAAACAGTTGGTAAGGAGTGGCTGTATTTAGGATTCACCTAAAAGGGAGTGCAGTGTAGACTGACATGAGAGGACTTGCTGTAGGTCTTTGGTCTGAACAATTGGGTAAATCCGGTGTCCTTTACTGAGGACATAGGATCTGGAGAGGCAGGTTTGGGAAGGGGACCAGAATTGGACTGGGAAACTTTTAAGCTGGAGACGTTTATAAAATATTCAAATAGAGATGATTAGTTGGCAGTCAGATAAATAGGCCTGGAGCTCAGAGGAGAAGCTGGGACTGGATACATTAATTTTGAAGTTATCCAGTGTAAATGGCTTTTAAAACTACCAGAGAGTAATAGATCCCTTAGGGAGGGAGTGAGGACAAATGTAGTCCTGGGTCCTGATCCTGGGCCCCGCAGCTTTAGAGAGCAAGTCGAGAATGATGAGTCAGCAGGGGGATGGGAAGGCCCTTGAGTTGGCAGGAAAACCCAGGCTGTGCGAGGGAAAAATATTTCCTGTTCATTTTGGATCATGTCTTTGGACTAAATTCCTAGCAGTGGAATTACTAGGTCAACGTGTGTATGAACACATTTACAACTCTTGCTAAATGTTGTCACATCATTTTCCAAAAAAGTCACATCAATTTATATTTCCATTATCGGAACCTGGTTTTGCCCATGGCAGAGAACCATCACGTCTTTGCCAATTTAATAGGCAAAAAATATGACATCCTGATTTTAACTTGTAATTCTTTGCCTTCTAGTGAGCTCACACCATTTTTATTTTCTATGCTTATTGCTTATTTGTGTTTCATATATAGGTTATCTTTTAGTGACCATTTCTATTATGGTTATGTAATATTTTTTTTTAATTGCTAGAGGATGTTTTTAGTATGTTAAAAATGATCCTTTGCTGTATTTCTTACAAATGCTTTTTTGGTTTGCTGTTTTCCTTTTAATTTCACTGTAGTGTTTTCTGATACAAGGTTTTACATTTTTTACTAAAGTACCCTTACCTATGTTGTTCTCTACGAGTTCTTGCTTTGCCATGATGTTAAGAAAAGGCTCTCTACCGCTATGTTTTGGGAAGTGCTGGTAAATCAGTTTTTCATGCTATTTTTTTTAAATTTGGTTACCATCATTTCCTCATAACATAAATTGAGTAGTCTTAATTTTTTTTCTATGTTCTGGCATAGATTTTTTAGTATGGAAATGATCTGTGGCATGAAGTCCAGACAACATCCACCAGTAACCTCAAAATCGCCCAAGCACTTCCCAAGACAGTGTGTTGACAGCACTTTCTTATCTCTTCTGTAGTTATAGTCTGCTCTGGAATGTTACTTCCTGTTAAGCTATTTTTACCTGATTTATTATTTCTACTAAATATTACATTTTTACATGTCGATAGAATTTATTAGCATATAACTGTGGCTAATATTATCTCATAATTATAATTTTATCAGCATATGTTATGCCACTTTGCTTATTTCCAGTATCTTTTTTTTTCTTAATTAGATTTGCTAAGTTTTATATTTTATTGGGTTCTTCAAAGGGTCAACTCTCAAATTCACTAAATAATCTTAATGTTTCCCCCTTCAGACGTATCAGTTTCTGATTTAGCCTCTATTATTTCCTCTCATTATTTCCACAGGCTTGCCTTGCTTAACTTTCTTTAGTCCTCCAGCTGCATTTCCGTTCTGCACAGACATAACTGCCAACTACTTCTCTCTCCCTCTCTCTTTTTCTTTCTTTCTCTAAATTTTCAGAAGACAGGATCCCATTGCCTCTAGGTATTTGGTGTCACAGAGAAATCTGAGGTCAGAAAGATTTCCATTCCTTCAAAACTGGTTTTGTTTTGTTTTGTTTTCCTGTTTAGATGCTTATGGGCTGTTATAAAACGAATATTTTTGTCCCCCAAGTGCATATATTAAAGCCCTAACCCCTAGTGGCTGTATTTGGAAAATAATACAATAAAATGCAGTAAATAAATTATGTTGCATGAGGTCATGAAGGTGGGGCCCTGATATAATAGGATCCGTGTCCTTCAAAGAAAAGCCACCAGTAGAGTTCCCGTCGTGGCTCAGTGGTTAACGAATCCAACTAGGAGCCATGAGGTTGCGGGTTCGATCCCTGGTCTCGCTCAGTGGGTTAAGGATCTGGCGTTGCCGTGAGCTGTGGTGTAGGTCGCAGACGCGGCTCGGATCCCGCATGGCTGTGGCTGTGGCGAAGAACTCTCTCTTCATTTGCACAAAAACGAGATCATGTGAGCACAAAGCGTGATGGTGGCTGTCTGCAAACCAAGAAAAGAGGCCTCAGGATGAAGCTTACCCATGCTGACACTTTGATTTTGGTTTCCAGTTTCCAGAACTGTGAGAAATAAATGTCTGTTATTTAAGGAGACATCAGCTACCCTTGGTTGAGAATGTGGCCTTTTCTCATTCATTTTATCTGGTGCTCAATCAACACTTTCAATCAGTGGATTGGAGTCTATCTTCATTTCAGCAAATTTTCTGATTTTAGTTTTTGAATGTTGCTTCTGTTTTATTTTAATCAATAAAACCATCTGTTTTATTTTAACCTTCCAAGTTGTTCTTTTATGGGAACTGGGACCCACTGGCAAGGTTAGCTCTTCATGTCTGTTATCTTTTCTCTCATTTTCTCTGTTTTCCTTTTATTAACATAAGGAGGCCCCACATTAAAATAGCATCATTCAGATGGGATGGAGACCTGCAATCTCAAGACGGCCTTGTCTTTTCCTCCTTAGATATTCAGCTCAAACACAATATTCCTAACCCTAGACCTTGCTATAATGTGCTCTCCTGGAGGTGAGAACTGAGGAAACACTACAGAAAGAAGGAGGCATGGGAAGAGAGGCAGAAAGAACACTAAGACTGAAGAGGTATCAACATTCAGAAGAGCTTCTGGTCACTTGTTCATTCGTGTATTGAATCAGAACACCCACTATATTTGGACTTCGTTGCATGCTCAGACTGTTGCTTCTTTTTTATTTTATTTTATTTTATTTTTGTCTTTTTGTCTTATCTAGGGCCACACCTGCAGCATATGGAGGTTCCCAGGCTAGGGGTCTAACAGGAACTGTAGCCTCTGGCCTACACCACAGCCACAGCAACGCTGGATCCTTAACCCACTGAGCAAGGCCAGGGGTCAAACCTGCAACCTCATGGTTCCTAGTCGGATTCATTAACCACTGAGCCACGACGGGAACTCCAGACTGTTGCTTCTTCAAAATAGCTTATTCTAGTTTCACTGATGCAATATCTTCTAGGAAAAAGAAAATCTGACTCCTTGTATCAAATTATTTCAGCGATAGGCCATTTCATTTCATCTTTCTCCTTGCATACTGAAGGATCTTTTCACTGGTCCAGTAGTTTTTCTCTTAATTCCTCTAAGGTGAAGCAAAATTCTCACTGCTCAAACTTCCTTCATCCTTCAGCTCTCATCCTGGGCAGATGTTCTTGACACCTAGCCCTCTGGGAATACACCCTCCCCATGGTCTCTCTTTGCCTCTTGGTCCTGGGAACTCTGTAGAAGTGATTTCTTCCTAGTACTTCTTGCTTCTTATGTTCAGTGCTCATGGATCAATCCCATATGACTTTTAAATCCGGTTCATATTTTACCACGTAGGATGATTTCCTTAAGATTCAGAGTAAGGATACCTTGCCTAATTTCTAGTACTCATTATATCACTGATGATTTCCACGGAGATCTGAGAGTATGGAATCAAAGCAATGTAAAAAAGTATTTAACAACTGGTTATGGCACAGCTCAATACAACCAGTAAGGGTTTGGCCTCATACAACCAGCATGGCTGTGCTGAGGTGTACTAGCTGAGTACCAGCCTTCACTAGAAGGCAGATTCCTAGGCCCACTTAACTGTCTCAGCCAGAAAGCCTGGCCAGAATGAGGTTCACACTTTGGAGCTAATCTATGTTCAACAGCAGGAAGTTTTCCTTAGCAGTCAGGCGATACTGAGGTATGTTGGATGAAACTGCAATATTTCCTTGAATAGCACAGCACAAGAAAGAGCTCACTCCTCAGCAGAATGTGTTCTTGGTGCTATCCTTGTCTCTTTTCCTTTCATAACACATTTCTTCATAGATCTAAGGACTTCTTATCCTTTCACTTCCTGTTGTGTGATACTCTTGGAGTTGTAGTCTCTGACCAGATGTCTAGAGAGAGAGAATTAGATGAGGAAAGTGGGCAGACAGACAAGACACACAAGCTGGGCACTTTAAGAATGGACATTTATCGTTGTCTTTTCTGGAATGTTAGCAGCATGCAAAAGGGGACTTGCATGTTTTGAAATTTGCCTTGTTTATTTTTAACACTCTATCCTCAGGTCTTAGGACAGGAGTTCAGCAGAGAGCGGACTAACTGCATGTGTGAATGAACAAGCAGGCCAATTCCAGATGCTCTTAGAATTTCTGCTCCTTCATCCTTGCAGTTCCTTTCCTTCAATGACTTTTTTTCTCTCCTTTCCTCCTTTGCTGCAGTGCCTCCCCAGCTCTCACCTCAAGAGGGCGCCCTGGCCCGTCGTGGGCCGTGCTCAACAGGAATCAGAGTATATGCCTGGCCACTGTGTGAGTGGACTCATGCAGTCTGCCCTGGTCCTCAAATAGAAACCCTGCTTTGGAGGTCAGTGCCTTGTCAAAAGCATGAACGACAGTCCTGAGGCCACTGTATAAACTGTTTCAGATCTGAACTACCACTTTCAACCGAACACAAACACATACAATCCTTGGTCAAGTTTTATCTCCTTCAATTCAAGCAGGGGTTAGTATGAAAGTGAGCCTTTGACCTTGACGGTAGGTTTCACCTGAGCCATCGGATAGGGGGATTGAGACTCAGATGAAGCAGGCTCAAGACTTGCAGCATGAGGCCTGGAGGACACAAGGGACAGCTGACCTGGGCTGCTTTCAGCAGGTGGCCCTCTCTTTGGGCTACGGAGCCTAGACGAATTACCCTCATATGCCCAGTGCTATAAAGATATCTTGGAGGCCTCCCAAGCTGGTACTGCCCCTGGTGCAGAAATGGGGGGTGGGGGGTTGGGGGTAGGGCCTGCCTCTGCCCAGTGCCCTTTCCTACCATGTACAGGCTTGCTTGGGCTCCTCCTCATGAACCCCAAGGAGCACGGCTTTGTTTTAGTCTTAACCGTAAAGCCTGTTCTGGTAAGACTACTTGGGCCTCTTACTGGATAGAATCTTCTGGTTTTATCCAGCTCTTGCTCAAACATCATTCCTTCAGAGTTGTTCTTGGGATTGAATCAGAAAATGTCTATCCATTCTTCAGCGTGGTGTCTGCCACCTGTTGGTGCTCACACGGGCTGGGTGCTTCTTCTGTGGAGCCTTATCATAGCCTCATGAAAAGCTAGAGGGGACACTCTCCTGAGCACCCCAGCAGTAGATCTGGAATCCAGACCCCAGACTTTCCTTTCACAGGGCTCTCTTGATGCCGGGAAATGTAATGTCTACATGAATATCTTTGCCAGATTTTCTCAGGCTAAGAGTATACCTTCACTTTACATTTGGCATTCTTTTTTTTTTTTTTTGTCTTTTTGCCTTATCTGGGGCCGCACTCGCAGCATGTGGAGATTCCCAGGCTAGGGGTCTAATCGGAGCTGTAGCCGCCAGCCTACGCCACAGCCACAGCAACGCGGGATCCGAGCCGCGTCTGCAACCTACACCACAGCTCACGGCAACGCCGGATCGTTAACCCACTGAGCGAGGCCAGGGATCGAACCCACAACCTCATGGTTCCTAGTCGGATTCGTTAACCACTGAGCCACGACAGGAACTCCT
>PVHT020000178.1:8524810-8534968 GCA_004024745.2 Catagonus wagneri
TCGTTTAAGGCTGCAGTATGGTTAACATATCCATTGCTTGTAGAATATGTTACTTCCTATGCAGGCCAGCTGTGTGTTACTTAAAGGCAATATCTGGGGTCATGTGGAATAAAAGACCTGCAGTGCTGTCCTCCTATTAAGCATCAATTACATGATCTATGAGTAACCTGCGGATTCTTTTTGAAAACTATTTGCGTGTTTACTGCTTGTGAAGTGATGTGCTAAGTGCTTTGCAGATCTTCTTTCATTTAACAGAGCAGCCTTATGAGGTAGGAACTACCGCTAGCCCTCTTTTATGCATGAGAAAGCTGCAGCACACAGAGCAGTAAGGTAACATAAGCAAGAGCAGATATCCAGCCCACAGTGGAACCAGGATTAGGTCCCTCCGACATTTTGGCTTTGCTTTCAACTGCCATGTTTTCATGTCTTTTTTAATAGTCCTACTTGGTCTAAATTTGCATTTTTCTGATTAGCAGTTGGTTGAGAAGCTTTTGATATATTTATGGCCTTTTAGGGCTTCTCTTCTTTGAGCTATATCTTGAAATTATTTTTTCTCCTATTGATTTTTCTTAGGATATTTTTAATAATAACCCTTTACTTGTTCATGAGTTGTAAAGACATTCTCTAGTTATAGCTTGCTTTTTCACTTTATTTATGCAGTCTTTTGATAAACAGAAATTCTTAAGCATAATTTCATAATTGTTATTTGTGTTTTCTGTTTTTTTTTTTTTTATGGCCGCATCTGTGGCATATGCCAAATTGGAGTGGCAGTTGCCAGCCTGCGCCACAGCAACTCTGGATCTGAGCCACACCTGTGACCTATGCCACAGCTTGAGACAGTGCCAGATCCTTAACTGGATGAGCCAGGTCAGGGATTGAACCCGCATCCTCTTGGACACTACATCAGTTTCTTAACCTGCTGAGCCACAGTGGGAACTCCATCCATGTTTCCTTGTTGTTTCTGTTGTTGCTTTTGCTTTCTAGGGCCATACCTGTGGCTTGTGGAAGTCCCCAGGCTAGGGGTCGAATCGGAGCTGCAGCTGCCAGCCTATGCCTCAGCCACAGCAAAACTGGATCCGAGCTGCATCTGCAGCTTACACCACTGCTCGCAGCAAAGCTGGATCCCTAACCCACTGAGAGAGGCCAGAGATCAAACCTGCATCCTCATGGATACTAGAGTCAGATTTGTTTCCACTGAGCCATGACAGGAACTCGCTCCATCCATGTTTTTTAAGCTTAGCAGCTTTTGTGTCTTAAATAAGAAGTTCTTCCTCTTCCAAGGTCATAAATACATGCCCCTAAACATTTCAAGCTTTGGCCTTTTACACTGAAGTCTTAAATCCATCAGGAATTGATTTTTGTACGGTACGAGGTAGCAATTCAATGTAATGTTTCTTTATATAGGTAATCCATTGCTCCAAGGCACTTTATCGGCTAGCCCACCTGTCTTAGTTGAATTCCCCCAAAGGCAGAGTCTCAGGTTGTTTATTTGGAGGTGATGGCAGGAAGCGAGAGCCAGGATGTGGGGAGAGCAAGACAAGGAAGGGTACAATCACAGCTGCTACCTTGGATAACAGGGTTCAAGTTCACTAGAACCTGCCAGAATGTGAACAGTACGTCTTCCAGGATCATCCACCTGAAAGACGGGAAGCAGTAAAATTTATCCATCATTTCCCTTTTCTCTTTTTGCCGGCCTGCCCCCTGAGGTTTGAAGCCCACACTTCTGGGCTGCTCTTAGTACGTACTTAAAGTTCTCTCCAGAAATCAGATCAGGGAGTTCCCGTCATGGCTCAGTGGTTAACAAATCTGACTAGGAACCATGAGGTTGCGGGTTCGATCCCTGGCCTCGCTCAGTGGGTTAAGGATCCGGCATTGCCATGAGCTGTGGTGTAGGCTGCAGACGTGGCTCGGATCCCATGTTGCTGTGGCTGCAGCGTAGGCGAGTGGCTACAGCTCTGATTAGACCCCTAGCCTGGGAACCTCCTAAAATGACAAAAGGCAAAAAAAAAAAAAGAAAAGAAAAGAAATCAGATCAAGCCCTTGGGCAGAAAGTGGAATGGTCTTGAGGTGGGACACCCCAGTGCCAGGTGAAGAAGCTGGAGGTGAGGCGTGGGTGTGAGTCAGGACACCACTGTTGTCTTTACAAGAGGACCTCCAGGGCCCCCTGCCCAGAACTGGTCCCTAGGAGATTCTCCTCCCTGCTCTGCCCCTTAGGAAGCCACCTGAGTGGTTGGAAGGCAGCAGGAGGGTGGGGCTGGGGAGCCAGGGCCTGTATGGCTATTGCTTCCTGCCAGCAGTGCTGCCTGTGTTGGCAGAGTCCTTCCTCTCCAGCCAGTATGTTTGCCGAACTCCTCCCTCTGAGAACTGAGGCCCTTGTATTCCCCACATCCCTTCAGACCCATGTGGTCACACCTCTACCCAACCCTTTGTAAAATGTCACATTATAAACCCTCCAGTGGGAGTTTCTGCTGTGGCTCAGCGGAAATGAATTTGACTGGTATCCACGAGGATGCGGGTTCGATCCCTGGCCTTGCCCAGTGGGTCAGGGATCTGGCGTTGACGTGAGCTGTGGTGTAGGTTGCAGATGAGATTCGGATCCCACATTGCTATTGCTGTGGCTGTGGTGTAGGCCAGCAGCTGCAGCTCCGATTCGAACCCTGGAAACTTCCATATGCCACATGTGTGGCCCTAAAAAAAGCAAAGCAAACAAGCAAACAAAAACAAACACAACCAATCAACCAAACCAAAAAAGCCCTCTGGTTCCTTCAGACCGTAACAGGTATAGCACCAGCACCACTGTCTCTCAGAGATGCAGGCTCACGGCAGTGCCCAGCTTTACCACGCCCTCCCTGGGCACCAGCTCTGTGCCTGCACCTTGCTAGGGGCTATGGTGGGTCAAGGCAAATTCACACAGCTCCTGCCCTCAGAAAGCTTCCCGCCTAGGGAGCAAGATAAATGAAAAGGGGAGAAAGGTAAGCCCCAAGGACAGCAGACCGGGCTCAGAATAAATTGGGGACTGAATTTCTCCCACTTCAGAATGAGCCCTGTCCCCACCCCTGCCCCTGCCTCCCAGGCCCTCTGAAGTCAGACCTCCACTCAAGCCTTCTGGAGTAGCACCCCTGTGTAGCCCTCTTCCCCTTCATCCTGGCCCGAGTCGGGCTTGGCCCTTATTCTCTTTCCTTGACTGCAGTTAGAGATTTCTGCTGACCGACTGATGTCACTTTTATAGATATTCATATAACTAAAAACCAGACTTCAGATGCATAAATATCATATTGACAAGACTGAATGAGGAGAATGGGGAAATTTATGGTCTTTTAACCGAGCACAGGGATTTTTGTGGTAGCATTTTTTTCCCCTTTTCCTTCTTAAATCTGCAGAGGCTGTTACACTGATAGCTGTGATTTGCATAATTTCTGGAGTAAAGCAGAATAAGAAGCCAGGCTGCAGGCAGACAGTCTGTCTCTGCTGGCGTGGGGGCAGAGCCTTGTATTATTAGGAAGAAGACACATAAATATGTCAGCCCCTGCATACCTGCGAGGGAGAGAGCTGGCATGGATGGAATGGGTACGTGAGCCAGAGGGTGGCTTCTGAACCACTCACCTGCAGCAGAATATCTCAGTCAGGGACTGGATGGGGTGGGGGTGGGGAGGGGACTGCTCTCATCTGCTCCTAAGGAATTCCTGGCCCACCCAAAGCCAGCTCTTCAAGGTAGCTGGTGTGGAGTTGCACAGACATCGGCTGTCCTGGTTGAGGGCAAGTCTTCTCTGAATTGAAGTTCATGTTACTGGAGTACCTTGAAGAAATTAATCATTGTCAAGTCTGTGCTGTAATTCGTGCCAGGCTCACAGGATGTCGAAAGAGTCTGCCTTAAATGAGTTAAATGTTTACCCTTGTGGCACCACCAAAGGGGATCCCTCTGTTATAGAGGAAATAAATGGGCCTGGAGTGGGAAACAACAGGCTTTGCATGTCCTAGGCTAAGGGAGTTACTGTGCCTGGGAACAGAGGCAACATGGCTTTGTGAGGTTCTTATGATAATGCAGGATCACAAAGGAAATGAACCCAGCCGCAGTGTGTGTGCTCGCTGAAGAGCGCTATTGTTAAATTTCATTTCAGTTGGGCTCTTTTGTCAAACGATTCATTCAGAGTCGGTGCAGAGCAGTCTGGGTCGGGGTCAGCTTTATCAGTTGCTTCTGAAAGGCCAGAGTCGTGATGATTTCTGACAGTTCCAAACTTTATGAATTCCCCACTAGAAAATCTTATTGTTTGCACCACTTATGGCCTCTCACTCTTTCGAAGACTAAAAGCCTCTTGTAGGAGGCAGGGTGACAGATTTGTCTGCAGTGGCTGTCAAGGCCATGGCCGTAGGTAGAGGCCCATAGGAGGAGCCTGGAACCTTGCAAGACTCAATGGCCAAAGAGTCTCAAGAGTGATTAAGCCGGAGAGCAGATGTGGAAGCGGGGGATAGGCTCAGAGCCGGCTCCGAAGAACATTATCGTCTTTCCCCACTCTCTGTTGGCTCGCCTCTCATTCCTCCCTGGGCTACAACTGTTATTAACGTTCAGATTTTGGAGATAATGGTTTTAATTAAACTACTTTGCTGTTTACTACTGTTTCGGGAATTTGCTAATTAATCTTTATGTAATTGTTTTGCAATGGCTGTACAGCAAAAAGTTCTTAAATTATAAGTGACGCTCTCCCAGAGAATCTGATTTCTAATCAGACTCCCTTGTTAATCGGCAGCCTTGGGAGCGGGGAGGGCATTAACCATTTAAAGTCTCTTCCAGGGTGGAGGTCGTCTGTATCTGACCTTGCCGAGAGGCTTGCACTGGTCTCTCTCTGTATCTTGGTGATGCTGAGGGGTCTTGCCGACGTCTGTAGATTAAGATAGTAGCCCTGCCTCCGTCTTATTCAGCATAAAGAAACTTCTTCTGATGCTATGTTTGTAGAGACTATTTCTGTGAAATGCTTATTCCTTAGGGACACGCCCCACCTTTATAAAACCCTAGACTTTTCCTCTCCTATTGAAGCCATAGTTCATAAAAAGTCTGGGAATTTACATCTGCTGAACTTAGGAAATGAACAATAAAGTGTTAAAAGATGTCTCAGGAGTTCCCGTCGTGGCTCAGTGGTTAACGAATCTGACCAGGAACCACGAGGTTGCGGGTTCGATCCCTGGCCTTGCTCAGTGGGTTAAGGATCCGGCGTTGCCGTGAGCTGTGGTGTAGGTCGCAGACGCGGCTCGGATCCCACGTTGCTGTGGCTGTGGCGAAGGCCGGCGGCTACAGCTCCTATTAGACCCCCAGCCTGGGAACCTCCATATGCCGTGGGTGCGGCCCTAGTTAAGGCAAAAAGACAAAAAAAAAAACAAAAATGTCTCAGAGTATCCCCTGATACGTGGCACGAAGAGTAAGGAGCATTTCTAACGGATATTACAGGAACTGTTTTTTTTAATTTCTGAAATTAGCTCTCAAGTACTGCTACCTGAAGTTTCTCTACCTCGGTCAGCACCTGCCCCTTTCTGACTCAAGGTGTAAGCTGTTCTTTGCGGGAAACACCCTCAGCAGGAGGCCCCCTTTCTTATCACTTTAGCAAATCTACATTGTAAGTAACCTTCATTTACTTACTTTTTTGTCTTTTTCTCCTGTGGCATGTGGAGGTTCCCAAGGTAGGGTTGAATCGAGCTGTAGCCGCCGGCCTCCACCACAGCCACAGCAATGTCAGATCTGAGCCGCGTCTGCGACCTACACCACAGCTCACGGCAATGCCGGATCCTTAACCCACTGAGCAAGGCCAGGGATCGAACCTGCATCCTCATGGATGCTAGACAGATTCGTTTCCACTGAGCCACAACAGGAGCTCCTGTAACTGACTCTTAAAACAGGCCCCTCCAAGCTCTTCTCATCTCCATCCCAAGCACATTTTTCAAATCTTTTAACCACACAATACCTTGTCTAACTTGTCAGTCCTTTCTGTAGATCAAAGGAGTGGAAATGAAGACTAAGGAGTTAACAGATGACCAGGTCTCTCCCCCAGCTTCCTATTCAGTAATTTCCTGTACTGTGACCAAGCTGTGTGAACAAGATAACATCTTGTCCAAGACCAAGAGGAGTCAACAAGCCTGCCTGCAGTGAAGGATGGTGACAACTCTGACCCGTATCTCAACGATAAACAATGATTACGTCTCTCTTTCCTTTTAAAAGCTTTCTTGGCCAAGTAGAATCTTCGGAAGTGGTTTTTCAGGGGATACCAAGTTCACCATCTCCCCAGATTGCTGGTGTGTTGATTAAAAGCTACTTTCCTGGAATTCCCGTCGTGGCGCAGTGGAAATGAATCCGACTTGTAACCATGAGGTTGTGGGTTCGATCCCTGGCATCACTTAGTGGGTTAACGATCCGGCGTTGCCGTGAGCTGTGGTGTAGGTTGAAGACGCGGCTTGGATCCTGCATTGCTGTGGCTGTGGTGTAGTCCGGCGGCTACAACTCCGATTAGACCCTTAGCCTGGGAACCTCCATATGCCGCGGGTGTGGCCCTAAAAAGACAAAAAAGGAAAGCAACTTTCCTTTCTACCATCTGTGAGTATGTAATTGATTTTGTGAGCAGCAAGCAGCAGGACCCCAGTCATTCGATGGAAAAAAAAAAGTTCTGACTCCAAAAGTCATGGAAGGGACAAGCCAAGAGATGGTCAATTCTCCCCCTGGCTATGAGCATCTAGGAGTTGATAAATGATCTCGATATGCCTGTCTCTGTCTGGAAGTCAGGCCCTATCTGCTAGCAGAGGGCCCACTAAACAGCACAGTGCTCCAGAGAGGGGCATGGACCCAGGAACTTCCGTGAATCTAGGGGAGCCAAACTGCTCTAGCTCCTGCCAGGGCAAGTGTGAATAGGGTCACATACAGCCTGGCACAATGCCCAAGGGAAGGCTGAGCCCCCTGGGGCGTTAGGGGATGAGGTGACAGGCAGCGGGAGCTAGAGCTCTGCATCTGCAGGAATGGAGCCTTGGTAAGGGGCCAGAGCTCAGGGAGCTGGAGTTGTTAAAAAGAGCTGGGTGGCTCATTGACTGCTCCAGTGCAGTTGTCATGTGGTATAGAAATCTATTTTGACATACAAGGTTTGGTTGAGAAACAACCTAGGGACTTCGGTCTTCAAAGTCTTTGTCCCATTTGGTTCTCACTTTCATCTCCCTTCCCTAGTTCCATACCTTTCTGTTGCAGTGCAGGGACCACACCTGCCCTGGGTATACAGAGCAGTCTTAAGTCCCCACCCTAGGCCCTGCAAAGCCATGGTGGACCCAGGTGAAAGAACACAGCAGAGCCAGTCAGCTTCTGAGCTCTCTCTGTTAATACCACATTTATCTCTTATCCTATCCATTCAGCTCTTATCAACAAGACAAGATTCTACCTGCTCCAGCCCACCCACTTTTTAGGTCTTATGTCCATTTCCTTATCAACTAATGGATTCTGGACATACTGTCCTCTTTTCTGCCCCTAGTAAAGAACTGTTTGTGGGAAGGCTTGCCTGGAAGACGCATCTATGCCTTTTTGCCTGATTAACTCCTGCTCAATCTGAAGCAGGAGCTTCAAAAAGACTTTCCCGGGCCTCATAATAGAAAGCAGTTCTCCACTGTACATCACATTCTCATAACCTCCCTTTATCTCTAGCACTAGATTTAGTAGGGTGACCTTAGTTCATTTAGCATGATGATCTCCGGATCTGCTGCAAATGGCATTATTTTATTCTATTTTATGGCTGAGTAATATTCCATTGTATATATGTACCACATCTTTATTCATTCCTCTGTAAATGGACATTTAAGCTGCTTCCATGTCTTGGCGATTGTAAATAGTGTTGCAGGGAACACTGGGGTGCATGTGTCTTTTTGAATTTGGGTTTTCTCCGGATATGTGCCCGGGAATGGGATTGTTGGATTATATGGTAGGAAAAAAATAAAAACCTGTAAAATACACAAACATGTGAAGGCTAAATAATATGATACTAAAAAACCACTGGATCACTGAAGAAATCAAAGGGGAAATAAAAAAAAAACTACAAATGAAGAGGAAAACGCATTGTTCCAAAAACAAATGGGATACAGTAAAAGCAGTTCTAAGAGGGACGTTTATAACAATATAAGCTTTCTTCAGGTAACAAGAAAATTCTGAAATAAATAATCTATGCTTACACCTAAAGAAACTAAAGAAAGAAGAACAAAGCCTAAAGTTAGTAGAAGGGAAAAAAAAAAAAAACCCGTCAACTTCAGAGCAGAAATAAATGAAATGGAGATGAAGAAAACAAAAGAAAAGATCAATGAAACTAAAAGCTGGCTCTTTGAAAAGCCAGACTCGTCAAGAAAAGAGAGGAGAGGTTCTCCAATCAATAAAATTAGAAGTGAAAAAGGAGAAATTAAAATGGACACCACAGAAACACAAAGGATGATAAGAGACTTCTGCAGGCAAGTATATACCAACAAAATGGACAACCCAGAAGAAATGGACAAATTGTTAGAAAGGTACACTCTTCCAAGACTGAACTTGGGCCATAATAGGTTTTAGGCACACACACAGACACAAATAAAAGAATGACTGAATAGGTGAACAAGCAAATCGTTCAAATTTTTGATCCTTTGTTTCTATGAGCCTTGAGGCTCACAAACTTATAATTCCCACAGTATGGATGAGGCCTGCCATCACTTTCTGTCACGGTTGTCATGATGGCCTTTTGGAAAGTAACTGACTGAATTTTACTCTAGACTGACACTTTGGATGGACCTAACGATAACTGAAGGGACAGATATGAATGGGAATGACCCTATTTGGTCTAATTAGCAGGTGAGAAAGAGAATTAGGTCCGGTTTATCCAGGGCTTCCGGCATGAACCATACTGTCTGCTTGTCATATCTGCCTGGCGGGTTATCTGGGTTTTTGGGAAACTGGTGCTCACTATTGATTCCCATTGATCTTCCCTGAAAGGGGTGGTAGGAATAGGCTCAGAGATGAGGGCACACAGTGGAGATTCTGGGACTCAGAGATTGTGTCCGCAAGAGCCCTTCTCTCTCCATCAGCAACAAAATCTACACTGCCCCAGATTTTGGAGTGCAGGAGTTGCTTGAGTAGCTTTGATTCCAGGGCAGAGGTCCAGAAAGCAGTTGTCAGATTTATCCTCTGATGAAAGCGTGGGCTGCATAGAAAAAAAAGGAGAAATGGTCATGAAGGTCCCAGAGGGACTCAGGAGACAAAACCAAGTGTGGAAACAGGATCATCTCCTTGGCTGTTAGATTGGCCATGACTGTCTGTACCAAATAGGGTTGTAATTAGTGCCTAGAGAAGGGAATAGATGCGCCTTTTGGTGACTCAGTAGCCCCAGCCAGTTGACTCTGGGTTCAGAGGTTTATGGGAAGCAGCAAATCTGTACCCACAAAAGGCTGTGCAACTGTCAGAAATTTCAGACTAGCGGGGTTTTCTCTGCTCCTTATCCATCAAGGCTCCATGCATGCCACTAAGTCTGTTTTGCAAGGACTACTCTGTTCTTTCTTCTAGAATTTCTAGGACTTTGGGACAAGCTTGCCAAAGTCTCACTTTGTCCCTTTTTTGAGGAGGCCTCGACTGTTGCCTGAGATGCCTTTGATTACTTTGCCACGAGCATCAGAAGATCCAGGAAGATCTATGCTCCCTATTCCTCTCACCAAATCCTGACTTTCATTTGAACCTAAGAAAGTTGGAAGCTGTGCATATTTCCTCGTATGATGCCCATGAGTGTGCAGAGTGGTGGTTTGTTTCCATGTTTTTTTATTACTAGGGAAAAATCAACACCCTCCTTTTTCTCTGCAATTGAGTAGGTTGTTCCTTGTTCTCTCATAGAGAAAGAATTCCTGTACAACAAACCTTCAGGGCAAAGTCCTAAATCTCTGGTTGTATTTAAAAGTTTTGGGGAGTTCGCGTTGTGGATCGGTGGTTAACGAATCCGACTAGGAACTGTGAGGTTGCGGGTTCGATCCCTGGACTTGCTCAGTGGGTTAAGGATCCGGCGTTGCCATGAGCTGTGGTGTAGGTTGCAGACGCGGCTCGGATCCTGCGTTGCTGTGGCTGTGGCGAAGGCCGGCGGCTACAGCTCCTGTTAGACCCCTAGCCTGGGAACCTCCATATGCCGCAGGTGCGGC